>CAXKVX010001876.1:0-104790 GCA_964058865.1 Eleocharis quinqueflora | reverse complement strand
GAATACTTCATTTAAGGGTGGAAACCTTTCACCAAAACACCACAAAGGAGCAAAAATTACCACTCTACGTGCTTCATTTCCATGTACTTAATTTAAGGTGCTTCATGTCCGAGTACTTCATTTCTGGTGCTTCGTGTCCGAGTACTTCATTTAAGGTGCTTCATGTCCGAGTATTGCAAAAAGTGTTTCTTCTTGGAGTACTTCATTTAAGTGTGGTAACCATTCACTTAACTACCACGAAAAGTGATTCTGATCAAGAGTAATTCATCTATGGGTTGTAACCATTAATGAAAACACCGCAAAGCATCTTATGCTACTACAAGAAGTGTTTCTGATCATAGTACTTCATTTATGAGTTGTAAACAAGTAAGAAAACACCACAAATCATCTAATCCTAGTACGGAAGTGTTTCAGATGAGATTACTTCATTTATCGGTGGTAACATTTCAAGAAAACTCGACAAAGCCTCATAGCCTACTACGAGAAGTATTTCTTCATCGAGTACTTCATTTATGGGTTGTATGCATTCAAGAAAACACCACAAAGCATCTAATCCTAGTACGAGAAGTGATTCTGATCTGAGTACTTCATGTATGGGTTGTGACCATTCAAAAAACCACCACAAAGCATCTTATCCTACTATGAGGACTGTTTCTGATTGGATTACTTCATTTATGGGTGACAACGTTTTAAGAAAACTACAAAAAGCCTCATAGTATACTACGAGAAGTGTTTCTTCTTCGAGTACTTCAATTAATGGTGGGAACAATTAAGGAAAGCACCACAAAGCATCTTATCCTACTACGAGATGTGTTTCCTATCAGGGTACTTCATTTATGGGTTGTATACAATCAAGAAAACATCACAAGTCATCTTATCCTACTACGAGAAGTGTTTCAGATCAGATTAGTTGAATTATGGGTGGTAACGTTTCAATAAAACCCCACAAAGCATTATAGCCAACTACGAGAAGTGTTTGTTCTTCGAATACTTCATTTAAGGGTGGAAACCTTTCACCAAAACACCACAAAGGAGCAAAAATTACCACTCTACGTGCTTCATTTCCATGTACTTAATTTAAGGTGCTTCATGTCCGAGTACTTCATTTCTGGTGCTTCGTGTCCGAGTACTTCATTTAAGGTGCTTCATGTCCGAGTATTGCAAAAAGTGTTTCTTCTTGGAGTACTTCATTTAAGTGTGGTAACCATTCACTTAACTACCACGAAAAGTGATTCTGATCAAGAGTAATTCATCTATGGGTTGTAACCATTAATGAAAACACCGCAAAGCATCTTATGCTACTACAAGAAGTGTTTCTGATCATAGTACTTCATTTATGAGTTGTAAACAAGTAAGAAAACACCACAAATCATCTAATCCTAGTACGGAAGTGTTTCAGATGAGATTACTTCATTTATCGGTGGTAACATTTCAAGAAAACTCGACAAAGCCTCATAGCCTACTACGAGAAGTATTTCTTCATCGAGTACTTCATTTATGGGTTGTATGCATTCAAGAAAACACCACAAAGCATCTAATCCTAGTACGAGAAGTGATTCTGATCTGAGTACTTCATGTATGGGTTGTGACCATTCAAAAAACCACCACAAAGCATCTTATCCTACTATGAGGACTGTTTCTGATTGGATTACTTCATTTATGGGTGACAACGTTTTAAGAAAACTACAAAAAGCCTCATAGTATACTACGAGAAGTGTTTCTTCTTCGAGTACTTCAATTAATGGTGGGAACAATTAAGGAATGCACCACAAAGCATCTTATCCTACTACGAGATGTGTTTCCTATCAGGGTACTTCATTTATGGGTTGTATACAATCAAGAAAACATCACAAGTCATCTTATCCTACTACGAGAAGTGTTTCAGATCAGATTAGTTGAATTATGGGTGGTAACGTTTCAATAAAACCCCACAAAGCATTATAGCCAACTACGAGAAGTGTTTGTTCTTCGAATACTTCATTTAAGGGTGGAAACCTTTCACCAAAATACCACAAAGGAGCAAAAATTACCACTCTACGTGCTTCATTTCCATGTACTTAATTTAAGGTGCTTCATGTCCGAGTACTTCATTTCTGGTGCTTCGTGTCCGAGTACTTCATTTAAGGTGCTTCATGTCCGAGTATTGCAAAAAGTGTTTCTTCTTGGAGTACTTCATTTAAGTGTGGTAACCATTCACTTAACTACCACGAAAAGTGATTCTGATCAAGAGTAATTCATCTATGGGTTGTAACCATTAATGAAAACACCGCAAAGCATCTTATGCTACTACAAGAAGTGTTTCTGATCATAGTACTTCATTTATGAGTTGTAAACAAGTAAGAAAACACCACAAATCATCTAATCCTAGTACGGAAGTGTTTCAGATGAGATTACTTCATTTATCGGTGGTAACATTTCAAGAAAACTCGACAAAGCCTCATAGCCTACTACGAGAACTATTTCTTCATCGAGTACTTCATTTATGGGTTGTAAGCATTCAGGAAAACACCACAAAGCATCTAATCCTAGTACGAGAAGTGATTCTGATCTGAGTACTTCATGTATGGGTTGTAACCATTAATGAAAATACCACAAAGCATCTTATGCTACTACAAGAAGTGTTTCTGATCATAGTACTTCATTTATGAGTTGTAAACATGTAAGAAAACACCACAAATCATCTAATCCTAGTACGAAAGTGTTTCAGATGAGATTACTTCATTTATGGGTGGAAACGTTTTAAGAAAACATCACAAAACATCTTATCCTACTACGAAAAGTGTTTCTTATCCGATACTTCATTAAGAGGGGCAATCATTCACTAAGATCCCACGAAGAATCATAGAATACCAATCTAAGTGCTTCATGTTCGGGTACCTCATTTATGGGCGGTAATTAGTCTAGGAAACACCAAAATGCTTCTTATGCTACTACGAGAAGTGATGATGATCAGAGTACTTCATTTATGAGTTGTAATCATTCAAGAAAACACCACAAAGCATCTTATCCTAGTACGAGAAGTGTTTCTGATCAGAGTACTTTATTTATGGGTCGTAAACATTCTAGAAAGCACCACAAATCATCTAATCCTAGTACGGAAGTGTTTCAGATGAGATTACTTCATTTATCGGTGGTAACATTTCAAGAAAACTCGACAAAGCCTCATAGCCTACTACGAGAAGTATTTCTTCTTCGAGTACTTCATTTATGGGTTGTAAGCATTCAAGAAAACACCACAAAACATCTAATCCTAGTACGAGAAGTGATTCTGATCTGAGTACTTCATGTATGGGTTGTAACCATTCAAAAAACCACCACAAAGCATCTTATCCTACTATGAGGACTGTTTCTGATTGGATTACTTCATTTATGGGTGGCAACGTTTTAAGAAAACTACAAAAAGCCTCATAGTATACTACGAGAAGTGTTTCTTCTTCGAGTACTTCAATTAATGGTGGGAACAATTAAAGAAAGCACCACAAAGCATCTTATCCTACTACGAGATGTGTTTCCTGTCAGGGTACTTCATTTATGGGTTGTATACAATCAAGAAAACATCACAAGTCATCTTATCCTACTACGAGAAGTGTTTCAGATCAGATTAGTTGAATTATGGGTGGTAACGTTTCAATAAAACCCCACAAAGCATTATAGCCAACTACGAGAAGTGTTTGTTCTTCGAATACTTCATTTAAGGGTGGAAACCTTTCACTAAAACACCACAAAGGAGCAAAAATTACCACTCTACGTGCTTCATTTCCATGTACTTAATTTAAGGTGCTCATGTCCGAGTACTTCATTTCTGGTGCTTCGTGTCCGAGTATTGCAAAAAGTGTTTCTTCTTGGAGTACTTCATTTAAGTGTGGTAACCATTCACTACCACGAAAAGTGATTCTGATCAAGAGTAATTCATCTGTGGGTTGTAACCATTAATGAAAACACCACAAAGCATCTTATGCTACTACAAGAAGTGTTTCTGATCATAGTACTTCATTTATGAGTTGTAAACATGTAAGAAAACACCACAAATCATCTAATCCTAGTACGGAAGTGTTTCAGATGAGATTACTTCATTTATGGGTGGAAACGTTTTAAGAAAACATCACAAAACATCTTATCCTACTACGAAAAGTGTTTCTTATCCGATACTTCATTAAGAGGGGCAATCATTCACTAAGATCCCACGAAGAATCATAGAATACCAGTCTAAGTGCTTCATGTTCAGGTACCTCATTTATGGGCGGTAATTAGTCTAGGAAACACCACAATGCTTCTTATGCTACTACGAGAAGTGATGATGATCAGAGTACTTCATTTATGAGTTGTAATCATTCAAGAAAACACCACAAAGCATCTTATCTTAGTACGAGAAGTGTTTCTGATCAGAGTACTTTATTTATGGGTCGTAAACATTCTAGAAAGCACCACAAAGCATCTAATCCTAGTACGGAAGTGTTTCAGATCAGATTACTTCATTTATCCGTGGTAACATTTCAAGAAAACTCGACAAAGCCTCATAGCCTACTACGAGAAGTATTTCTTCTTCGAGTACTTCATTTATGGGTTGTAAGCATTCAAGAAAACACCACAAAACATCTAATCCTAGTACGAGAAGTGATTCTGATCTGAGTACTTCATGTATGGGTTGTAACCATTCAAAAAACCACCACAAAGCATCTTATCCTACTATGAGGACTTTTTCTGATTGGATTACTTCATTTATGGGTGGCAACGTTTTAAGAAAACTACAAAAAGCCTCATAGTATACTACGAGAAGTGTTTCTTCTTCGAGTACTTCAATTAATGGTGGGAACAATTAAGGAAAGCACCACAAAGCATCTTATCCTACTACGAGATGTGTTTCCTATCAGGGTACTTCATTTATGGGTTGTATACAATCAAGAAAACATCACAAGTCATCTTATCCTACTACGAGAAGTGTTTCAGATCAGATTAGTTGAATTATGGGTGGTAACGTTTCAATAAAACCCCACAAAGCATTATAGCCAACTACGAGAAGTGTTTGTTCTTCGAATACTTCATTTAAGGGTGGAAACCTTTCACCAAAACACCACAAAGGAGCAAAAATTACCACTCTACGTGCTTCATTTCCATGTACTTAATTTAAGGTGCTTCATGTCCGAGTACTTCATTTCTGGTGCTTCGTGTCCGAGTACTTCATTTAAGGTGCTTCATGTCCGAGTATTGCAAAAAGTGTTTCTTCTTGGAGTACTTCATTTAAGTGTGGTAACCATTCACTTAACTACCACGAAAAGTGATTCTGATCAAGAGTAATTCATCTATGGGTTGTAACCATTAATGAAAACACCGCAAAGCATCTTATGCTACTACAAGAAGTGTTTCTGATCATAGTACTTCATTTATGAGTTGTAAACAAGTAAGAAAACACCACAAATCATCTAATCCTAGTACGGAAGTGTTTCAGATGAGATTACTTCATTTATCGGTGGTAATATTTCAAGAAAACTCGACAAAGCCTCATAGCCTACTACGAGAACTATTTCTTCATCGAGTACTTCATTTATGGGTTGTAAGCATTCAAGAAAACACCACAAAGCATCTAATCCTAGTACGAGAAGTGATTCTGATCTGAGTACTTCATGTATGGGTTGTAACCATTAATGAAAATACCACAAAGCATCTTATGCTACTACAAGAAGTGTTTCTGATCATAGTACTTCATTTATGAGTTGTAAACATGTAAGAAAACACCACAAATCATCTAATCCTAGTACGAAAGTGTTTCAGATGAGATTACTTCATTTATGGGTGGAAACGTTTTAAGAAAACATCACAAAACATCTTATCCTACTACGAAAAGTGTTTCTTATCCGATACTTCATTAAGAGGGGCAATCATTCACTAAGATCCCACGAAGAATCATAGAATACCAATCTAAGTGCTTCATGTTCGGGTACCTCATTTATGGGCGGTAATTAGTCTAGGAAACACCAAAATGCTTCTTATGCTACTACGAGAAGTGATGATGATCAGAGTACTTCATTTATGAGTTGTAATCATTCAAGAAAACACCACAAAGCATCTTATCCTAGTACGAGAAGTGTTTCTGATCAGAGTACTTTATTTATGGGTCGTAAACATTCTAGAAAGCACCACAAATCATCTAATCCTAGTACGGAAGTGTTTCAGATGAGATTACTTCATTTATCGGTGGTAACATTTCAAGAAAACTCGACAAAGCCTCATAGCCTACTACGAGAAGTATTTCTTCTTCGAGTACTTCATTTATGGGTTGTAAGCATTCAAGAAAACACCACAAAACATCTAATCCTAGTACGAGAAGTGATTCTGATCTGAGTACTTCATGTATGGGTTGTAACCATTCAAAAAACCACCACAAAGCATCTTATCCTACTATGAGGACTGTTTCTGATTGGATTACTTCATTTATGGGTGGCAACGTTTTAAGAAAACTACAAAAAGCCTCATAGTATACTACGAGAAGTGTTTCTTCTTCGAGTACTTCAATTAATGGTGGGAACAATTAAAGAAAGCACCACAAAGCATCTTATCCTACTACGAGATGTGTTTCCTGTCAGGGTACTTCATTTATGGGTTGTATACAATCAAGAAAACATCACAAGTCATCTTATCCTACTACGAGAAGTGTTTCAGATCAGATTAGTTGAATTATGGGTGGTAACGTTTCAATAAAACCCCACAAAGCATTATAGCCAACTACGAGAAGTGTTGGTTTTTCGAATACTTCATTTAAGGGTGGAAACCTTTCACTAAAACACCACAAAGGAGCAAAAATTACCACTCTACGTGCTTCATTTCCATGTACTTAATTTAAGGTGCTCATGTCCGAGTACTTCATTTCTGGTGCTTCGTGTCCGAGTATTGCAAAAAGTGTTTCTTCTTGGAGTACTTCATTTAAGTGTGGTAACCATTCACTACCACGAAAAGTGATTCTGATCAAGAGTAATTCATCTGTGGGTTGTAACCATTAATGAAAACACCACAAAGCATCTTATGCTACTACAAGAAGTGTTTCTGATCATAGTACTTCATTTATGAGTTGTAAACATGTAAGAAAACACCACAAATCATCTAATCCTAGTACGGAAGTGTTTCAGATGAGATTACTTCATTTATGGGTGGAAACGTTTTAAGAAAACATCACAAAACATCTTATCCTACTACGAAAAGTGTTTCTTATCCGATACTTCATTAAGAGGGGCAATCATTCACTAAGATCCCACGAAGAATCATAGAATACCAGTCTAAGTGCTTCATGTTCAGGTACCTCATTTATGGGCGGTAATTAGTCTAGGAAACACCACAATGCTTCTTATGCTACTACGAGAAGTGATGATGATCAGAGTACTTCATTTATGAGTTGTAATCATTCAAGAAAACACCACAAAGCATCTTATCTTAGTACGAGAAGTGTTTCTGATCAGAGTACTTTATTTGTGGGTCGTAAACATTCTGGAAAGCACCACAAAGCATCTAATCCTAGTACGGAAGTGTTTCAGATGAGATTACTTCATTTATCGGTGGTAACATTTCAAGAAAACTCGACAAAGCCTCATAGCCTACTACGAGAAGTATTTCTTCTTCGAGTACTTCATTTATGGGTTGTAAGCATTCAAGAAAACACCACAAAACATCTAATCCTAGTACGAGAAGTGATTCTGATCTGAGTACTTCATGTATGGGTTGTAACCATTCAAAAAACCACCACAAAGCATCTTATCCTACTATGAGGACTGTTTCTGATTGGATTACTTCATTTATGGGTGGCAACGTTTTAAGAAAACTACAAAAAGCCTCATAGTATACTACGAGAAGTGTTTCTTCTTCGAGTACTTCAATTAATGGTGGGAACAATTAAGGAATGCACCACAAAGCATCTTATCCTACTACGAGATGTGTTTCCTATCAGGGTACTTCATTTATGGGTTGTATACAATCAAGAAAACATCACAAGTCATCTTATCCTACTACGAGAAGTGTTTCAGATCAGATTAGTTGAATTATGGGTGGTAACGTTTCAATAAAACCCCACAAAGCATTATAGCCAACTACGAGAAGTGTTTGTTCTTCGAATACTTCATTTAAGGGTGGAAACCTTTCACCAAAATACCACAAAGGAGCAAAAATTACCACTCTACGTGCTTCATTTCCATGTACTTAATTTAAGGTGCTTCATGTCCGAGTACTTCATTTCTGGTGCTTCGTGTCCGAGTACTTCATTTAAGGTGCTTCATGTCCGAGTATTGCAAAAAGTGTTTCTTCTTGGAGTACTTCATTTAAGTGTGGTAACCATTCACTTAACTACCACGAAAAGTGATTCTGATCAAGAGTAATTCATCTATGGGTTGTAACCATTAATGAAAACACCGCAAAGCATCTTATGCTACTACAAGAAGTGTTTCTGATCATAGTACTTCATTTATGAGTTGTAAACAAGTAAGAAAACACCACAAATCATCTAATCCTAGTACGGAAGTGTTTCAGATGAGATTACTTCATTTATCGGTGGTAACATTTCAAGAAAACTCGACAAAGCCTCATAGCCTACTACGAGAACTATTTCTTCATCGAGTACTTCATTTATGGGTTGTAAGCATTCAGGAAAACACCACAAAGCATCTAATCCTAGTACGAGAAGTGATTCTGATCTGAGTACTTCATGTATGGGTTGTAACCATTAATGAAAATACCACAAAGCATCTTATGCTACTACAAGAAGTGTTTCTGATCATAGTACTTCATTTATGAGTTGTAAACATGTAAGAAAACACCACAAATCATCTAATCCTAGTACGAAAGTGTTTCAGATGAGATTACTTCATTTATGGGTGGAAACGTTTTAAGAAAACATCACAAAACATCTTATCCTACTACGAAAAGTGTTTCTTATCCGATACTTCATTAAGAGGGGCAATCATTCACTAAGATCCCACGAAGAATCATAGAATACCAATCTAAGTGCTTCATGTTCGGGTACCTCATTTATGGGCGGTAATTAGTCTAGGAAACACCAAAATGCTTCTTATGCTACTACGAGAAGTGATGATGATCAGAGTACTTCATTTATGAGTTGTAATCATTCAAGAAAACACCACAAAGCATCTTATCCTAGTACGAGAAGTGTTTCTGATCAGAGTACTTTATTTATGGGTCGTAAACATTCTAGAAAGCACCACAAATCATCTAATCCTAGTACGGAAGTGTTTCAGATGAGATTACTTCATTTATCGGTGGTAACATTTCAAGAAAACTCGACAAAGCCTCATAGCCTACTACGAGAAGTATTTCTTCTTCGAGTACTTCATTTATGGGTTGTAAGCATTCAAGAAAACACCACAAAACATCTAATCCTAGTACGAGAAGTGATTCTGATCTGAGTACTTCATGTATGGGTTGTAACCATTCAAAAAACCACCACAAAGCATCTTATCCTACTATGAGGACTGTTTCTGATTGGATTACTTCATTTATGGGTGGCAACGTTTTAAGAAAACTACAAAAAGCCTCATAGTATACTACGAGAAGTGTTTCTTCTTCGAGTACTTCAATTAATGGTGGGAACAATTAAAGAAAGCACCACAAAGCATCTTATCCTACTACGAGATGTGTTTCCTGTCAGGGTACTTCATTTATGGGTTGTATACAATCAAGAAAACATCACAAGTCATCTTATCCTACTACGAGAAGTGTTTCAGATCAGATTAGTTGAATTATGGGTGGTAACGTTTCAATAAAACCCCACAAAGCATTATAGCCAACTACGAGAAGTGTTTGTTCTTCGAATACTTCATTTAAGGGTGGAAACCTTTCACTAAAACACCACAAAGGAGCAAAAATTACCACTCTACGTGCTTCATTTCCATGTACTTAATTTAAGGTGCTCATGTCCGAGTACTTCATTTCTGGTGCTTCGTGTCCGAGTATTGCAAAAAGTGTTTCTTCTTGGAGTACTTCATTTAAGTGTGGTAACCATTCACTACCACGAAAAGTGATTCTGATCAAGAGTAATTCATCTGTGGGTTGTAACCATTAATGAAAACACCACAAAGCATCTTATGCTACTACAAGAAGTGTTTCTGATCATAGTACTTCATTTATGAGTTGTAAACATGTAAGAAAACACCACAAATCATCTAATCCTAGTACGGAAGTGTTTCAGATGAGATTACTTCATTTATGGGTGGAAACGTTTTAAGAAAACATCACAAAACATCTTATCCTACTACGAAAAGTGTTTCTTATCCGATACTTCATTAAGAGGGGCAATCATTCACTAAGATCCCACGAAGAATCATAGAATACCAGTCTAAGTGCTTCATGTTCAGGTACCTCATTTATGGGCGGTAATTAGTCTAGGAAACACCACAATGCTTCTTATGCTACTACGAGAAGTGATGATGATCAGAGTACTTCATTTATGAGTTGTAATCATTCAAGAAAACACCACAAAGCATCTTATCTTAGTACGAGAAGTGTTTCTGATCAGAGTACTTTATTTATGGGTCGTAAACATTCTAGAAAGCACCACAAAGCATCTAATCCTAGTACGGAAGTGTTTCAGATCAGATTACTTCATTTATCCGTGGTAACATTTCAAGAAAACTCGACAAAGCCTCATAGCCTACTACGAGAAGTATTTCTTCTTCGAGTACTTCATTTATGGGTTGTAAGCATTCAAGAAAACACCACAAAACATCTAATCCTAGTACGAGAAGTGATTCTGATCTGAGTACTTCATGTATGGGTTGTAACCATTCAAAAAACCACCACAAAGCATCTTATCCTACTATGAGGACTTTTTCTGATTGGATTACTTCATTTATGGGTGGCAACGTTTTAAGAAAACTACAAAAAGCCTCATAGTATACTACGAGAAGTGTTTCTTCTTCGAGTACTTCAATTAATGGTGGGAACAATTAAGGAAAGCACCACAAAGCATCTTATCCTACTACGAGATGTGTTTCCTATCAGGGTACTTCATTTATGGGTTGTATACAATCAAGAAAACATCACAAGTCATCTTATCCTACTACGAGAAGTGTTTCAGATCAGATTAGTTGAATTATGGGTGGTAACGTTTCAATAAAACCCCACAAAGCATTATAGCCAACTACGAGAAGTGTTTGTTCTTCGAATACTTCATTTAAGGGTGGAAACCTTTCACCAAAACACCACAAAGGAGCAAAAATTACCACTCTACGTGCTTCATTTCCATGTACTTAATTTAAGGTGCTTCATGT
Organism: Eleocharis quinqueflora; assembly: GCA_964058865.1. Lineage (NCBI taxonomy): Eukaryota > Viridiplantae > Streptophyta > Magnoliopsida > Poales > Cyperaceae > Eleocharis > Eleocharis quinqueflora. The sequence continues at coordinate 93,526 of CAXKVX010001876.1, read as the reverse complement.
CCGAGTACTTCATTTCTGGTGCTTCGTGTCCGAGTACTTCATTTAAGGTGCTTCATGTCCGAGTATTGCAAAAAGTGTTTCTTTTTGGAGTACTTCATTTAAGTGTGGTAACCATTCACTTAACTACCACGAAAAGTGATTCTGATCAAGAGTAATTCATCTATGGGTTGTAACCATTAATGAAAACACCGCAAAGCATCTTATGCTACTACAAGAAGTGTTTCTGATCATAGTACTTCATTTATGAGTTGTAAACAAGTAAGAAAACACCACAAATCATCTAATCCTAGTACGGAAGTGTTTCAGATGAGATTACTTCATTTATCGGTGGTAATATTTCAAGAAAACTCGACAAAGCCTCATAGCCTACTACGAGAACTATTTCTTCATCGAGTACTTCATTTATGGGTTGTAAGCATTCAAGAAAACACCACAAAGCATCTAATCCTAGTACGAGAAGTGATTCTGATCTGAGTACTTCATGTATGGGTTGTAACCATTAATGAAAATACCACAAAGCATCTTATGCTACTACAAGAAGTGTTTCTGATCATAGTACTTCATTTATGAGTTGTAAACATGTAAGAAAACACCACAAATCATCTAATCCTAGTACGAAAGTGTTTCAGATGAGATTACTTCATTTATGGGTGGAAACGTTTTAAGAAAACATCACAAAACATCTTATCCTACTACGAAAAGTGTTTCTTATCCGATACTTCATTAAGAGGGGCAATCATTCACTAAGATCCCACGAAGAATCATAGAATACCAATCTAAGTGCTTCATGTTCGGGTACCTCATTTATGGGCGGTAATTAGTCTAGGAAACACCAAAATGCTTCTTATGCTACTACGAGAAGTGATGATGATCAGAGTACTTCATTTATGAGTTGTAATCATTCAAGAAAACACCACAAAGCATCTTATCCTAGTACGAGAAGTGTTTCTGATCAGAGTACTTTATTTATGGGTCGTAAACATTCTAGAAAGCACCACAAATCATCTAATCCTAGTACGGAAGTGTTTCAGATGAGATTACTTCATTTATCGGTGGTAACATTTCAAGAAAACTCGACAAAGCCTCATAGCCTACTACGAGAAGTATTTCTTCTTCGAGTACTTCATTTATGGGTTGTAAGCATTCAAGAAAACACCACAAAACATCTAATCCTAGTACGAGAAGTGATTCTGATCTGAGTACTTCATGTATGGGTTGTAACCATTCAAAAAACCACCACAAAGCATCTTATCCTACTATGAGGACTGTTTCTGATTGGATTACTTCATTTATGGGTGGCAACGTTTTAAGAAAACTACAAAAAGCCTCATAGTATACTACGAGAAGTGTTTCTTCTTCGAGTACTTCAATTAATGGTGGGAACAATTAAAGAAAGCACCACAAAGCATCTTATCCTACTACGAGATGTGTTTCCTGTCAGGGTACTTCATTTATGGGTTGTATACAATCAAGAAAACATCACAAGTCATCTTATCCTACTACGAGAAGTGTTTCAGATCAGATTAGTTGAATTATGGGTGGTAACGTTTCAATAAAACCCCACAAAGCATTATAGCCAACTACGAGAAGTGTTGGTTTTTCGAATACTTCATTTAAGGGTGGAAACCTTTCACTAAAACACCACAAAGGAGCAAAAATTACCACTCTACGTGCTTCATTTCCATGTACTTAATTTAAGGTGCTCATGTCCGAGTACTTCATTTCTGGTGCTTCGTGTCCGAGTATTGCAAAAAGTGTTTCTTCTTGGAGTACTTCATTTAAGTGTGGTAACCATTCACTACCACGAAAAGTGATTCTGATCAAGAGTAATTCATCTGTGGGTTGTAACCATTAATGAAAACACCACAAAGCATCTTATGCTACTACAAGAAGTGTTTCTGATCATAGTACTTCATTTATGAGTTGTAAACATGTAAGAAAACACCACAAATCATCTAATCCTAGTACGGAAGTGTTTCAGATGAGATTACTTCATTTATGGGTGGAAACGTTTTAAGAAAACATCACAAAACATCTTATCCTACTACGAAAAGTGTTTCTTATCCGATACTTCATTAAGAGGGGCAATCATTCACTAAGATCCCACGAAGAATCATAGAATACCAGTCTAAGTGCTTCATGTTCAGGTACCTCATTTATGGGCGGTAATTAGTCTAGGAAACACCACAATGCTTCTTATGCTACTACGAGAAGTGATGATGATCAGAGTACTTCATTTATGAGTTGTAATCATTCAAGAAAACACCACAAAGCATCTTATCTTAGTACGAGAAGTGTTTCTGATCAGAGTACTTTATTTGTGGGTCGTAAACATTCTGGAAAGCACCACAAAGCATCTAATCCTAGTACGGAAGTGTTTCAGATGAGATTACTTCATTTATCGGTGGTAACATTTCAAGAAAACTCGACAAAGCCTCATAGCCTACTACGAGAAGTATTTCTTCTTCGAGTACTTCATTTATGGGTTGTAAGCATTCAAGAAAACACCACAAAACATCTAATCCTAGTACGAGAAGTGATTCTGATCTGAGTACTTCATGTATGGGTTGTAACCATTCAAAAAACCACCACAAAGCATCTTATCCTACTATGAGGACTGTTTCTGATTGGATTACTTCATTTATGGGTGGCAACGTTTTAAGAAAACTACAAAAAGCCTCATAGTATACTACGAGAAGTGTTTCTTCTTCGAGTACTTCAATTAATGGTGGGAACAATTAAGGAAAGCACCACAAAGCATCTTATCCTACTACGAGATGTGTTTCCTATCAGGGTACTTCATTTATGGGTTGTATACAATCAAGAAAACATCACAAGTCATCTTATCCTACTACGAGAAGTGTTTCAGATCAGATTAGTTGAATTATGGGTGGTAACGTTTCAATAAAACCCCACAAAGCATTATAGCCAACTACGAGAAGTGTTTGTTCTTCGAATACTTCATTTAAGGGTGGAAACCTTTCACTAAAACACCACAAAGGAGCAAAAATTACCACTCTACGTGCTTCATTTCCATGTACTTAATTTAAGGTGCTCATGTCCGAGTACTTCATTTCTGGTGCTTCGTGTCCGAGTATTGCAAAAAGTGTTTCTTCTTGGAGTACTTCATTTAAGTGTGGTAACCATTCACTACCACGAAAAGTGATTCTGATCAAGAGTAATTCATCTGTGGGTTGTAACCATTAATGAAAACACCACAAAGCATCTTATGCTACTACAAGAAGTGTTTCTGATCATAGTACTTCATTTATGAGTTGTAAACATGTAAGAAAACACCACAAATCATCTAATCCTAGTACGGAAGTGTTTCAGATGAGATTACTTCATTTATGGGTGGAAACGTTTTAAGAAAACATCACAAAACATCTTATCCTACTACGAAAAGTGTTTCTTATCCGATACTTCATTAAGAGGGGCAATCATTCACTAAGATCCCACGAAGAATCATAGAATACCAGTCTAAGTGCTTCATGTTCAGGTACCTCATTTATGGGCGGTAATTAGTCTAGGAAACACCACAATGCTTCTTATGCTACTACGAGAAGTGATGATGATCAGAGTACTTCATTTATGAGTTGTAATCATTCAAGAAAACACCACAAAGCATCTTATCTTAGTACGAGAAGTGTTTCTGATCAGAGTACTTTATTTGTGGGTCGTAAACATTCTGGAAAGCACCACAAAGCATCTAATCCTAGTACGGAAGTGTTTCAGATGAGATTACTTCATTTATCGGTGGTAACATTTCAAGAAAACTCGACAAAGCCTCATAGCCTACTACGAGAAGTATTTCTTCTTCGAGTACTTCATTTATGGGTTGTAAGCATTCAAGAAAACACCACAAAACATCTAATCCTAGTACGAGAAGTGATTCTGATCTGAGTACTTCATGTATGGGTTGTAACCATTCAAAAAACCACCACAAAGCATCTTATCCTACTATGAGGACTGTTTCTGATTGGATTACTTCATTTATGGGTGGCAACGTTTTAAGAAAACTACAAAAAGCCTCATAGTATACTACGAGAAGTGTTTCTTCTTCGAGTACTTCAATTAATGGTGGGAACAATTAAGGAAAGCACCACAAAGCATCTTATCCTACTACGAGATGTGTTTCCTATCAGGGTACTTCATTTATGGGTTGTATACAATCAAGAAAACATCACAAGTCATCTTATCCTACTACGAGAAGTGTTTCAGATCAGATTAGTTGAATTATGGGTGGTAACGTTTCAATAAAACCCCACAAAGCATTATAGCCAACTACGAGAAGTGTTTGTTCTTCGAATACTTCATTTAAGGGTGGAAACCTTTCACTAAAACACCACAAAGGAGCAAAAATTACCACTCTACGTGCTTCATTTCCATGTACTTAATTTAAGGTGCTCATGTCCGAGTACTTCATTTCTGGTGCTTCGTGTCCGAGTATTGCAAAAAGTGTTTCTTCTTGGAGTACTTCATTTAAGTGTGGTAACCATTCACTACCACGAAAAGTGATTCTGATCAAGAGTAATTCATCTGTGGGTTGTAACCATTAATGAAAACACCACAAAGCATCTTATGCTACTACAAGAAGTGTTTCTGATCATAGTACTTCATTTATGAGTTGTAAACATGTAAGAAAACACCACAAATCATCTAATCCTAGTACGGAAGTGTTTCAGATGAGATTACTTCATTTATGGGTGGAAACGTTTTAAGAAAACATCACAAAACATCTTATCCTACTACGAAAAGTGTTTCTTATCCGATACTTCATTAAGAGGGGCAATCATTCACTAAGATCCCACGAAGAATCATAGAATACCAGTCTAAGTGCTTCATGTTCAGGTACCTCATTTATGGGCGGTAATTAGTCTAGGAAACACCACAATGCTTCTTATGCTACTACGAGAAGTGATGATGATCAGAGTACTTCATTTATGAGTTGTAATCATTCAAGAAAACACCACAAAGCATCTTATCTTAGTACGAGAAGTGTTTCTGATCAGAGTACTTTATTTGTGGGTCGTAAACATTCTGGAAAGCACCACAAAGCATCTAATCCTAGTACGGAAGTGTTTCAGATGAGATTACTTCATTTATCCGTGGTAACATTTCAAGAAAACTCGACAAAGCCTCATAGCCTACTACGAGAAGTATTTCTTCATCGAGTACTTCATTTATGGGTTGTAAGCATTCAAAAAAACACCACAAAGCATCTAATCCTAGCACGAGAAGTGATTCTGATCTGAGTACTTTATGTATGGGTTGTGACCATTCAAAAAACCACCACAAAGCATCTTATCCTACTATGAGGACTGTTTCTGATTGGATTACTTCATTTATGGGTGGCAACGTTTTAAGAAAACTACAAAAAGCCTCATAGTATACTACGAGAAGTGTTTCTTCTTCGAGTACTTCAATTAATGGTGGGAACAATTAAAGAAAGCACCACAAAGCATCTTATCCTACTACGAGATGTGTTTCCTGTCAGGGTACTTCATTTATGGGTTGTATACAATCAAGAAAACATCACAAGTCATCTTATCCTACTACGAGAAGTGTTTCAGAATAGATTAATTGAATTATGGGTGGTAACGTTTCAATAAAACCCCACAAAGCATTATAGCCAACTACGAGAAGTGTTTGTTCTTCGAATACTTCATTTAAGGGTGGAAACCTTTCACTAAAACACCACAAAGGAGCAAAAATTACCACTCTACGTGCTTCATTTCCATGTACTTAATTTAAGGTGCTTCATGTCCGAGTACTTCATTTCTGGTGCTTCGTGTCCGAGTACTTCATTTAAGGTGCTTCATGTCCGAGTATTGCAAAAAGTGTTTCTTCTTAGAGTACTTCATTTAAGTGTGGTAACCATTCACTTAACTACCACGAAAAGTGATTCTGATCAAGAGTAATTCATCTATGGGTTGTAACCATTAATGAAAATACCACAAAGCATCTTATGCTACTACAAGAAGTGTTTCTGATCATAGTACTTCATTAATGAGTTGTAAACATGTAAGAAAACACCACAAATCATCTAATCCTAGTACGGAAGTGTTTCATATTAGATTACCTCATTTATGGGTGGAAACGTTTTAAGAAGACATCACAAAGCATCTTATCCTACTACGAAAAGTGTTTCTTATTCGATACTTCATTAAGAGGGGCAATCATTCACTAAGACACCACGAAGAATCATAGAATACCAATCTAAGTGCTTCATGTTCGGGTACTTCATTTATGGGCGGTAATTAGTCTAGAAAACGCCACAATGCTTCTTATGCTACTACGAGAAGTGGTGATGATCAGAGTACTTCATTTATGAGTTGTAATCATTCAAGAAAACACCACAAAGCATCTTATCCTAGTACGAGAAGTGTTTCTGATCAGAGTACTTTATTTATGGGTCGTAAACATTCTAGAAAGCACCACAAATCATCTAATCCTAGTACGGAAGTGTTTCAGATGAGATTACTTCATTTATCGGTGGTAACATTTCAAGAAAACTCGACAAAGCCTCATAGCCTACTACGAGAAGTATTTCTTCTTCGAGTACTTCATTTATGGGTTGTAAGCATTCAAGAAAACACCACAAAACATCTAATCCTAGTACGAGAAGTGATTCTGATCTGAGTACTTCATGTATGGGTTGTAACCATTCAAAAAACCACCACAAAGCATCTTATCCTACTATGAGGACTGTTTCTGATTGGATTACTTCATTTATGGGTGGCAACGTTTTAAGAAAACTACAAAAAGCCTCATAGTATACTACGAGAAGTGTTTCTTCTTCGAGTACTTCAATTAATGGTGGGAACAATTAAAGAAAGCACCACAAAGCATCTTATCCTACTACGAGATGTGTTTCCTGTCAGGGTACTTCATTTATGGGTTGTATACAATCAAGAAAACATCACAAGTCATCTTATCCTACTACGAGAAGTGTTTCAGATCAGATTAGTTGAATTATGGGTGGTAACGTTTCAATAAAACCCCACAAAGCATTATAGCCAACTACGAGAAGTGTTTGTTCTTCGAATACTTCATTTAAGGGTGGAAACCTTTCACTAAAACACCACAAAGGAGCAAAAATTACCACTCTACGTGCTTCATTTCCATGTACTTAATTTAAGGTGCTCATGTCCGAGCACTTCATTTCTGGTGCTTCGTGTCCGAGTATTGCAAAAAGTGTTTCTTCTTGGAGTACTTCATTTAAGTGTGGTAACCATTCACTACCACGAAAAGTGATTCTGATCAAGAGTAATTCATCTGTGGGTTGTAACCATTAATGAAAACACCACAAAGCATCTTATGCTACTACAAGAAGTGTTTCTGATCATAGTACTTCATTTATGAGTTGTAAACATGTAAGAAAACACCACAAATCATCTAATCCTAGTACGGAAGTGTTTCAGATGAGATTACTTCATTTATGGGTGGAAACGTTTTAAGAAAACATCACAAAACATCTTATCCTACTACGAAAAGTGTTTCTTATCCGATACTTCATTAAGAGGGGCAATCATTCACTAAGATCCCACGAAGAATCATAGAATACCAGTCTAAGTGCTTCATGTTCAGGTACCTCATTTATGGGCGGTAATTAGTCTAGGAAACACCATAATGCTTCTTATGCTACTACGAGAAGTGATGATGATCAGAGTACTTCATTTATGAGTTGTAATCATTCAAGAAAACACCACAAAGCATCTTATCTTAGTACGAGAAGTGTTTCTGATCAGAGTACTTTATTTGTGGGTCGTAAACATTCTGGAAAGCACCACAAAGCATCTAATCCTAGTACGGAAGTGTTTCAGATGAGATTACTTCATTTATCCGTGGTAACATTTCAAGAAAACTCGACAAAGCCTCATAGCCTACTACGAGAAGTATTTCTTCATCGAGTACTTCATTTATGGGTTGTAAGCATTCAAAAAAACACCACAAAGCATCTAATCCTAGCACGAGAAGTGATTCTGATCTGAGTACTTTATGTATGGGTTGTGACCATTCAAAAAACCACCACAAAGCATCTTATCCTACTATGAGGACTGTTTCTGATTGGATTACTTCATTTATGGGTGGCAACGTTTTAAGAAAACTACAAAAAGCCTCATAGTATACTACGAGAAGTGTTTCTTCTTCGAGTACTTCAATTAATGGTGGGAACAATTAAAGAAAGCACCACAAAGCATCTTATCCTACTACGAGATGTGTTTCCTGTCAGGGTACTTCATTTATGGGTTGTATACAATCAAGAAAACATCACAAGTCATCTTATCCTACTACGAGAAGTGTTTCAGAATAGATTAATTGAATTATGGGTGGTAACGTTTCAATAAAACCCCACAAAGCATTATAGCCAACTACGAGAAGTGTTTGTTCTTCGAATACTTCATTTAAGGGTGGAAACCTTTCACTAAAACACCACAAAGGAGCAAAAATTACCACTCTACGTGCTTCATTTCCATGTACTTAATTTAAGGTGCTTCATGTCCGAGTACTTCATTTCTGGTGCTTCGTGTCCGAGTACTTCATTTAAGGTGCTTCATGTCCGAGTATTGCAAAAAGTGTTTCTTCTTAGAGTACTTCATTTAAGTGTGGTAACCATTCACTTAACTACCACGAAAAGTGATTCTGATCAAGAGTAATTCATCTATGGGTTGTAACCATTAATGAAAATACCACAAAGCATCTTATGCTACTACAAGAAGTGTTTCTGATCATAGTACTTCATTAATGAGTTGTAAACATGTAAGAAAACACCACAAATCATCTAATCCTAGTACGGAAGTGTTTCAGATTAGATTACCTCATTTATGGGTGGAAACGTTTTAAGAAAACATCACAAAGCATCTTATCCTACTACGAAAAGTGTTTCTTATTCGATACTTCATTAAGAGGGGCAATCATTCACTAAGACACCACGAAGAATCATAGAATACCAATCTAAGTGCTTCATGTTCGGGTACTTCATTTATGGGCGGTAATTAGTCTAGAAAACGCCACAATGCTTCTTATGCTACTACGAGAAGTGGTGATGATCAGAGTACTTCATTTATGAGTTGTAATCATTCAAGAAAACACCACAAAGCATCTTATCCTAGTACGAGAAGTGTTTCTGATCAGAGTACTTTATTTATGGGTCGTAAACATTCTAGAAAGCACCACAAATCATCTAATCCTAGTACGGAAGTGTTTCAGATGAGATTACTTCATTTATCGGTGGTAACATTTCAAGAAAACTCGACAAAGCCTCATAGCCTACTACGAGAAGTATTTCTTCTTCGAGTACTTCATTTATGGGTTGTAAGCATTCAAGAAAACACCACAAAACATCTAATCCTAGTACGAGAAGTGATTCTGATCTGAGTACTTCATGTATGGGTTGTAACCATTCAAAAAACCACCACAAAGCATCTTATCCTACTATGAGGACTGTTTCTGATTGGATTACTTCATTTATGGGTGGCAACGTTTTAAGAAAACTACAAAAAGCCTCATAGTATACTACGAGAAGTGTTTCTTCTTCGAGTACTTCAATTAATGGTGGGAACAATTAAAGAAAGCACCACAAAGCATCTTATCCTACTACGAGATGTGTTTCCTGTCAGGGTACTTCATTTATGGGTTGTATACAATCAAGAAAACATCACAAGTCATCTTATCCTACTACGAGAAGTGTTTCAGATCAGATTAGTTGAATTATGGGTGGTAACGTTTCAATAAAACCCCACAAAGCATTATAGCCAACTACGAGAAGTGTTTGTTCTTCGAATACTTCATTTAAGGGTGGAAACCTTTCACTAAAACACCACAAAGGAGCAAAAATTACCACTCTACGTGCTTCATTTCCATGTACTTAATTTAAGGTGCTCATGTCCGAGTACTTCATTTCTGGTGCTTCGTGTCCGAGTATTGCAAAAAGTGTTTCTTCTTGGAGTACTTCATTTAAGTGTGGTAACCATTCACTACCACGAAAAGTGATTCTGATCAAGAGTAATTCATCTGTGGGTTGTAACCATTAATGAAAACACCACAAAGCATCTTATGCTACTACAAGAAGTGTTTCTGATCATAGTACTTCATTTATGAGTTGTAAACATGTAAGAAAACACCACAAATCATCTAATCCTAGTACGGAAGTGTTTCAGATGAGATTACTTCATTTATGGGTGGAAACGTTTTAAGAAAACATCACAAAACATCTTATCCTACTACGAAAAGTGTTTCTTATCCGATACTTCATTAAGAGGGGCAATCATTCACTAAGATCCCACGAAGAATCATAGAATACCAGTCTAAGTGCTTCATGTTCCGGTACCTCATTTATGGGCGGTAATTAGTCTAGGAAACACCACAATGCTTCTTATGCTACTACGAGAAGTGATGATGATCAGAGTACTTCATTTATGAGTTGTAATCATTCAAGAAAACACCACAAAGCATCTTATCTTAGTACGAGAAGTGTTTCTGATCAGAGTACTTTATTTGTGGGTCGTAAACATTCTGGAAAGCACCACAAAGCATCTAATCCTAGTACGGAAGTGTTTCAGATGAGATTACTTCATTTATCCGTGGTAACATTTCAAGAAAACTCGACAAAGCCTCATAGCCTACTACGAGAAGTATTTCTTCATCGAGTACTTCATTTATGGGTTGTAAGCATTCAAAAAAACACCACAAAGCATCTAATCCTAGCACGAGAAGTGATTCTGATCTGAGTACTTTATGTATGGGTTGTGACCATTCAAAAAACCACCACAAAGCATCTTATCCTACTATGAGGACTGTTTCTGATTGGATTACTTCATTTATGGGTGGCAACGTTTTAAGAAAACTACAAAAAGCTTCATAGTATACTACGAGAAGTGTTTCTTCTTCGAGTACTTCAATTAATGGTGGGAACAATTAAAGAAAGCACCACAAAGCATCTTATCCTACTACGAGATGTGTTTCCTGTCAGGGTACTTCATTTATGGGTTGTATACAATCAAGAAAACATCACAAGTCATCTTATCCTACTACGAGAAGTGTTTCAGATCAGATTAGTTGAATTATGGGTGGTAACGTTTCAATAAAACCCCACAAAGCATTATAGCCAACTACGAGAAGTGTTTGTTCTTCGAATACTTCATTTAAGGGTGGAAACCTTTCACCAAAACACCACAAAGGAGCAAAAATTACCACTCTACGTGCTTCATTTCCATGTACTTAATTTAAGGTGCTTCATGTCCGAGTACTTCATTTCTGGTGCTTCGTGTCCGAGTACTTCATTTAAGGTGCTTCATGTCCGAGTATTGCAAAAAGTGTTTCTTCTTGGAGTACTTCATTTAAGTGTGGTAACCATTCACTTAACTACCACGAAAAGTGATTCTGATCAAGAGTAATTCATCTATGGGTTGTAACCATTAATGAAAACACCGCAAAGCATCTTATGCTACTACAAGAAGTGTTTCTGATCATAGTACTTCATTTATGAGTTGTAAACAAGTAAGAAAACACCACAAATCATCTAATCCTAGTACGGAAGTGTTTCAGATGAGATTACTTCATTTATCGGTGGTAACATTTCAAGAAAACTCGACAAAGCCTCATAGCCTACTACGAGAACTATTTCTTCATCGAGTACTTCATTTATGGGTTGTAAGCATTCAAGAAAACACCACAAAGCATCTAATCCTAGTACGAGAAGTGATTCTGATCTGAGTACTTCATGTATGGGTTGTAACCATTAATGAAAATACCACAAAGCATCTTATGCTACTACAAGAAGTGTTTCTGATCATAGTACTTCATTTATGAGTTGTAAACATGTAAGAAAACACCACAAATCATATAATCCTAGTACGAAAGTGTTTCAGATGAGATTACTTCATTTATGGGTGGAAACGTTTTAAGAAAACATCACAAAACATCTTATCCTACTACGAAAAGTGTTTCTTATCCGATACTTCATTAAGAGGGGCAATCATTCACTAAGATCCCACGAAGAATCATAGAATACCAGTCTAAGTGCTTCATGTTCGGGTACCTCATTTATGGGCGGTAATTAGTCTAGGAAACACCACAATGCTTCTTATGCTACTACGAGAAGTGATGATGATCAGAGTACTTCATTTATGAGTTGTAATCATTCAAGAAAACACCACAAAGCATCTTATCCTAGTACGAGAAGTGTTTCTGATCAGAGTACTTTATTTATGGGTCGTAAACATTCTAGAAAGCACCACAAATCATCTAATCCTAGTACGGAAGTGTTTCAGATGAGATTACTTCATTTATCGGTGGTAACATTTCAAGAAAACTCGACAAAGCCTCATAGCCTACTACGAGAAGTATTTCTTCTTCGAGTACTTCATTTATGGGTTGTAAGCATTCAAGAAAACACCACAAAACATCTAATCCTAGTACGAGAAGTGATTCTGATCTGAGTACTTCATGTATGGGTTGTAACCATTCAAAAAACCACCACAAAGCATCTTATCCTACTATGAGGACTGTTTCTGATTGGATTACTTCATTTATGGGTGGCAACGTTTTAAGAAAACTACAAAAAGCCTCATAGTATACTACGAGAAGTGTTTCTTCTTCGAGTACTTCAATTAATGGTGGGAACAATTAAAGAAAGCACCACAAAGCATCTTATCCTACTACGAGATGTGTTTCCTGTCAGGGTACTTCATTTATGGGTTGTATACAATCAAGAAAACATCACAAGTCATCTTATCCTACTACGAGAAGTGTTTCAGATCAGATTAGTTGAATTATGGGTGGTAACGTTTCAATAAAACCCCACAAAGCATTATAGCCAACTACGAGAAGTGTTTGTTCTTCGAATACTTCATTTAAGGGTGGAAACCTTTCACTAAAACACCACAAAGGAGCAAAAATTACCACTCTACGTGCTTCATTTCCTTGTACTTAATTTAAGGTGCTCATGTCCGAGTACTTCATTTCTGGTGCTTCGTGTCCGAGTATTGCAAAAAGTGTTTCTTCTTGGAGTACTTCATTTAAGTGTGGTAACCATTCACTACCACGAAAAGTGATTCTGATCAAGAGTAATTCATCTATGGGTTGTAACCATTAATGAAAACACCACAAAGCATCTTATGCTACTACAAGAAGTGTTTCTGATCATAGTACTTCATTTATGAGTTGTAAACATGTAAGAAAACACCACAAATCATCTAATCCTAGTACGGAAGTGTTTCAGATGAGATTACTTCATTTATGGGTGGAAACGTTTTAAGAAAACATCACAAAACATCTTATCCTACTACGAAAAGTGTTTCTTATCCGATACTTCATTAAGAGGGGCAATCATTCACTAAGATCCCACGAAGAATCATAGAATACCAGTCTAAGTGCTTCATGTTCAGGTACCTCATTTATGGGCGGTAATTAGTCTAGGAAACACCACAATGCTTCTTATGCTACTACTAGAAGTGATGATGATCAGAGTACTTCATTTATGAGTTGTAATCATTCAAGAAAACACCACAAAGCATCTTATCTTAGTACGAGAAGTGTTTCTGATCAGAGTACTTTATTTGTGGGTCGTAAACATTCTGGAAAGCACCACAAAGCATCTAATCCTAGTACGGAAGTGTTTCAGATCAGATTACTTCATTTATCCGTGGTAACATTTCAAGAAAACTCGACAAAGCCTCATAGCCTACTACGAGAAGTATTTCTTCTTCGAGTACTTCATTTATGGGTTGTAAGCATTCAAGAAAACACCACAAAACATCTAATCCTAGTACGAGAAGTGATTCTGATCTGAGTACTTCATGTATGGGTTGTAACCATTCAAAAAACCACCACAAAGCATCTAATCCTACTATGAGGACTGTTTCTGATTGGATTACTTCATTTATTGGTGGCAACGTTTTAAGAAAACTACAAAAAGCCTCATAGTATACTACGAGAAGTGTTTCTTCTTCGAGTACTTCAATTAATGGTGGGAACAATTAAAGAAAGCACCACAAAGCATCTTATCCTACTACGAGATGTGTTTCCTGTCAGGGTACTTCATTTATGGGTTGTATACAATAAAGAAAACATCACAAGTCATCTTATCCTACTACGAGAAGTGTTTCAGATCAGATTAGTTGAATTATGGGTGGTAACGTTTCAATAAAACCCCACAAAGCATTATAGCCAACTACGAGAAGTGTTTGTTTTTCGAATACTTCATTTAAGGGTGGAAACCTTTCACTAAAACACCACAAAGGAGCAAAAATTACCACTCTACGTGCTTCATTTCCATGTACTTAATTTAAGGTGCTCATGTCCGAGTACTTCATTTCTGGTGCTTCGTGTCCGAGTATTGCAAAAAGTGTTTCTTCTTGGAGTACTTCATTTAAGTGTGGTAACCATTCACTACCACGAAAAGTGATTCTGATAAAAAGTAATTCCTCTATGGGTTGTAACCATTAATGAAAACACCACAAAGCATCTTATGCTACTACAAGAAGTGTTTCTGATCATAGTACTTCATTAATGAGTTGTAAACATGTAAGAAAACACCACAAATCATCTAATCCTAGTACGGAAGTGTTTCAGATGAGATTACTTCATTTATGGGTGGAAACGTTTTAAGAAAACATCACAAAACATCTTATCCTACTACGAAAAGTGTTTCTTATCCGATACTTCATTAAGAGGGGCAATCATTCACTAAGATCCCACGAAGAATCATAGAATACCAGTCTAAGTGCTTCATGTTCAGGTACCTCATTTATGGGCGGTAATTAGTCTAGGAAACACCACAATGCTTCTTATGCTACTACGAGAAGTGATGATGATCAGAGTACTTCATTTATCAGTTGTAATCATTCAAGAAAACACCACAAAGCATCTTATCTTAGTACGAGAAGTGTTTCTGATCAGAGTACTTTATTTATGGGTCGTAAACATTCTGGAAAGCACCACAAAGCATCTAATCCTAGTACGGAAGTGTTTCAGATCAGATTACTTCATTTATCGGTGGTAACATTTCAAGAAAACTCGACAAAGCCTCATAGCCTACTACGAGAAGTATTTCTTCATCGAGTACTTCATTTATGGGTTGTAAGCATTCAAGAAAACACCACAAAGCATCTAATCCTAGCACGAGAAGTGATTCTGATCTGAGTACTTCATGTATGGGTTGTGACCATTCAAAAAACCACCACAAAGCATCTTATCCTACTATGAGGACTGTTTCTGATTGGATTACTTCATTTATGGGTGGCAACGTTTTAAGAAAACTACAAAAAGCCTCATAGTATACTACGAGAAGTGTTTCTTCTTCGAGTACTTCAATTAATGGTGGGAACAATTAAAGAAAGCACCACAAAGCATCTTATCCTACTACGAGATGTGTTTCCTGTCAGGGTACTTCATTTATGGGTTGTATACAATCAAGAAAACATCACAAGTCATCTTATCCTACTACGAGAAGTGTTTCAGATCAGATTAGTTGAATTATGGGTGGTAACGTTTCAATAAAACCCCCCAAAGCATTATAGCCAACTACGAGAAGTGTTTGTTCTTCGAATACTTCATTTAAGGGTGGAAACCTTTCACCAAAACACCACAAAGGAGCAAAAATTACCACTCTACGTGCTTCATTTCCATGTACTTAATTTAAGGTGCTTCATGTCCGAGTACTTCATTTCTGGTGCTTCGTGTCCGAGTACTTCATTTAAGGTGCTTCATGTCCGAGTATTGCAAAAAGTGTTTCTTCTTGGAGTACTTCATTTAAGTGTGGTAACCATTCACTTAACTACCACGAAAAGTGATTCTGATCAAGAGTAATTCATCTATGGGTTGTAACCATCAATGAAAACACCGCAAATCATCTTATGCTACTACAAGAAGTGTTTCTGATCATAGTACTTCATTTATGAGTTGTAAACAAGTAAGAAAACACCACAAATCATCTAATCCTAGTACGGAAGTGTTTCAGATGAGATTACTTCATTTATCGGTGGTAACATTTCAAGAAAACTCGACAAAGCCTCATAGCCTACTACGAGAACTATTTCTTCATCGAGTACTTCATTTATGGGTTGTAAGCATTCAAGAAAACACCACAAAGCATCTAATCCTAGTACGAGAAGTGATTCTGATCTGAGTACTTCATGTATGGGTTGTAACCATTAATGAAAATACCACAAAGCATCTTATCCTAGTACGAGAAGTGTTTCTGATCAGAGTACTTTATTTATGGGTCGTAAACATTCTAGAAAGCACCACAAATCATCTAATCCTAGTACAGAAGTGTTTCAGATGAGATTACTTCATTTATCGGTGGTAACATTTCAAGAAAACTCGACAAAGCCTCATAGCCTACTACGAGAAGTATTTCTTCTTCGAGTACTTCATTTATGGGTTGTAAGCATTCAAGAAAACACCACAAAACATCTAATCCTAGTACGAGAAGTGATTCTGATCTGAGTACTTCATGTATGGGTTGTAACCATTCAAAAAACCACCACAAAGCATCTTATCCTACTATGAGGACTGTTTCTGATTGGATTACTTCATTTATGGGTGGCAACGTTTTAAGAAAACTACAAAAAGCCTCATAGTATACTACGAGAAGTGTTTCTTCTTCGAGTACTTCAATTAATGGTGGGAACAATTAAAGAAAGCACCACAAAGCATCTTATCCTACTACGAGATGTGTTTCCTGTCAGGGTACTTCATTTATGGGTTGTATACAATCAAGAAAACATCACAAGTCATCTTATCCTACTACGAGAAGTGTTTCAGATCAGATTAGTTGAATTATGGGTGGTAACGTTTTTCAATAAAACCCCACAAAGCATTATAGCCAACTACGAGAAGTGTTGGTTTTTCGAATACTTCATTTAAGGGTGGAAACCTTTCACTAAAACACCACAAAGGAGCAAAAATTACCACTCTACGTGCTTCATTTCCATGTACTTAATTTAAGGTGCTCATGTCCGAGTACTTCATTTCTGGTGCTTCGTGTCCGAGTATTGCAAAAAGTGTTTCTTCTTGGAGTACTTCATTTAAGTGTGGTAACCATTCACTACTACGAAAAGTGATTCTGATCAAGAGTAATTCCTCTATGGGTTGTAACCATTAATGAAAACACCACAAAGCATCTTATGCTACTACAAGAAGTGTTTCTGATCATAGTACTTTATTTATGAGTTGTAAACAAGTAAGAAAACACCACAAATCATCTAATCCTAGTACGAAAGTGTTTCAGATGAGATTACTTCATTTATCGGTGGTAACATTTCAAGAAAACTCGACAAAGCCTCATAGCCTACTACGAGAACTATTTCTTCATCGAGTACTTCATTTATGGGTTGTAAGCATTCAAGAAAACACCACAAAGCATCTAATCCTAGTACGAGAAGTGATTCTGATCTGAGTACTTCATGTATGGGTTGTAACCATTAATGAAAATACCACAAAGCATCTTATGCTACTACAAGAAGTGTTTCTGATCATAGTACTTCATTTATGAGTTGTAAACATGTAAGAAAACACCACAAATCATATAATCCTAGTACGAAAGTGTTTCAGATGAGATTACTTCATTTATGGGTGGAAACGTTTTAAGAAAACATCACAAAACATCTTATCCTACTACGAAAAGTGTTTCTTATCCGATACTTCATTTATGGGTTGTAAGCATTCAAGAAAACACCACAAAACATCTAATCCTAGTACGAGAAGTGATTCTGATCTGAGTACTTCATGTATGGGTTGTAACCATTCAAAAAACCACCACAAAGCATCTTATCCTACTATGAGGACTGTTTCTGATTGGATTACTTCATTTATGGGTGGCAACGTTTTAAGAAAACTACAAAAAGCCTCATAGTATACTACGAGAAGTGTTTCTTCTTCGAGTACTTCAATTAATGGTGGGAACAATTAAAGAAAGCACCACAAAGCATCTTATCCTACTACGAGATGTGTTTCCTGTCGGGGTACTTCATTTATGGGTTGTATACAATCAAGAAAACATCACAAGTCATCTTATCCTACTACGTGAAGTGTTTCAGATCAGATTAGTTGAATTATGGGTGGTAACGTTTCAATAAAACCCCACAAAGCATTATAGCCAACTACGAGAAGTGTTTGTTCTTCGAATACTTCATTTAAGGGTGGAAACCTTTCACTAAAACACCACAAAGGAGCAAAAATTACCACTCTTCGTGCTTCATTTCCATGTACTTAATTTAAGGTGCTCATGTCCGAGTACTTCATTTCTGGTGCTTCGTGTCCGAGTATTGCAAAAAGTGTTTCTTCTTGGAGTACTTCATTTAAGTGTGGTAACCATTCACTACCACGAAAAGTGATTCTGATCAAGAGTAATTCATCTATGGGTTGTAACCATTAATGAAAACACCACAAAGCATCTTATGCTACTACAAGAAGTGTTTCTGATCATAGTACTTCATTTATGAGTTGTAAACATGTAAGAAAACACCACAAATCATCTAATCCTAGTACGGAAGTGTTTCAGATGAGATTACTTCATTTATGGGTGGAAACGTTTTAAGAAAACATCACAA
Organism: Eleocharis quinqueflora; assembly: GCA_964058865.1. NCBI lineage: Eukaryota > Viridiplantae > Streptophyta > Magnoliopsida > Poales > Cyperaceae > Eleocharis > Eleocharis quinqueflora. The sequence continues at coordinate 74,966 of CAXKVX010001876.1, read as the reverse complement.
AACATCTTATCCTACTACGAAAAGTGTTTCTTATCCGATACTTCATTAAGAGGGGCAATCATTCACTAAGATTCCACGAAGAATCATAGAATACCAGTCTAAGTGCTTCATGTTCCGGTACCTCATTTATGGGCGGTAATTAGTCTAGGAAACACCACAATGCTTCTTATGCTACTACGAGAAGTGATGATGATTAGAGTACTTCATTTATGAGTTGTAATCATTCAAGAAAACACCACAAAGCATCTTATCTTAGTACGAGAAGTGTTTCTGATCAGAGTACTTTATTTATGGGTCGTAAACATTCTGGAAAGCACCACAAAGCATCTAATCCTAGTACGGAAGTGTTTCAGATCAGATTACTTCATTTATCCGTGGTAACATTTCAAGAAAACTCGACAAAGCCTCATAGCCTACTACGAGAAGTATTTCTTCATCGAGTCCTTCATTTATGGGTTGTAAGCATTCAAGAAAACACCACAAAACATCTAATCCTAGTACGAGAAGTGATTCTGATCTGAGTACTTCATGTATGGGTTGTAACCATTCAAAAAACCACCACAAAGCATCTTATCCTACTATGAGGACTGTTTTTGATTGGATTACTTCATTTATGGGTGGCAACGTTTTAAGAAAACTACAAAAAGCCTCATAGTATACTACGAGACGTGTTTCTTCTTCGAGTACTTCAATTAATGGTGGGAACAATTAAAGAAAGCACCACAAAGCATCTTATCCTACTACGAGATGTGTTTCCTGTCAAGGTACTTCATTTATGGGTTGTATACAATCAAGAAAACATCACAAGTCATCTTATCCTACTACGAGAAGTGTTTCAGATCAAATTAGTTGAATTATGGGTGGTAACGTTTCAATAAAACTCCACAAAGCATTATGGCCAACTACGAGAAGTGTTTGTTCTTCGAATACTTCATTTAAGGGTGGAAACCTTTCACTAAAACACCACAAAGGAGCAAAAATTACCACTATACGTGCTTCATTTTCAAGTACTTAATTTAAGGTGCTTCATGTCCGAGTACTTCTTTTGTGGTGCTTCGTGTCCGAGTACTTCATTTTAGGTGCTTCATGTCCGAGTATTGCAAAAAGTGTTTCTTCTTGGAGTACTTCATTTAAGTGTGGTAACCATTCACTTAACTACCACGAAGAAGTGATTCTGATCAAGAGTAATTCATTTATGGGTTGTAACCATGAATGAAAACACCGCAAAGCATCTTATGCTACTACAAGAAGTGTTTCTGATCATAGTACTTCATTTATGAGTTGTAAACATGTAAGAAAACACCACAAATCATCTAATCCTAGTACGGAAGTGTTTCAGATGAGATTACTTCATTTATGGGTGGAAACGTTTTAAGAAAACATCACAAAACATCTTATCCTACTACGAAAAGTGTTTCTTATCCGATACTTCATTAAGAGGGGCAATCATTCACTAAGATCCCACGAAGAATCATAGAATACCAGTCTAAGTGCTTCATGTTCGGGTACCTCATTTATGGGCGGTAATTAGTCTAGGAAACACCACAATGCTTCTTATGCTACTACGAGAAGTGATGATGATCAGAGTACTTCATTTATGAGTTGTAATCATTCAAGAAAACACCACAAAGCATCTTATCCTAGTACGAGAAGTGTTTCTGATCAGAGTACTTTATTTATGGGTCGTAAACATTCTAGAAAGCACCACAAATCATCTAATCCTAGTACGGAAGTGTTTCAGATGAGATTACTTCATTTATCGGTGGTAACATTTCAAGAAAACTCGACAAAGCCTCATAGCCTACTACGAGAAGTATTTCTTCTTCGAGTACTTCATTTATGGGTTGTAAGCATTCAAGAAAACACCACAAAACATCTAATCCTAGTACGAGAAGTGATTCTGATCTGAGTACTTCATGTATGGGTTGTAACCATTCAAAAAACCACCACAAAGCATCTTATCCTACTATGAGGACTGTTTCTGATTGGATTACTTCATTTATGGGTGGCAACGTTTTAAGAAAACTACAAAAAGCCTCATAGTATACTACGAGAAGTGTTTCTTCTTCGAGTACTTCAATTAATGGTGGGAACAATTAAAGAAAGCACCACAAAGCATCTTATCCTACTACGAGATGTGTTTCCTGTCGGGGTACTTCATTTATGGGTTGTATACAATCAAGAAAACATCACAAGTCATCTTATCCTACTACGAGAAGTGTTTCAGATCAGATTAGTTGAATTATGGGTGGTAACGTTTCAATAAAACCCCACAAAGCATTATAGCCAACTACGAGAAGTGTTTGTTCTTCGAATACTTCATTTAAGGGTGGAAACCTTTCACTAAAACACCACAAAGGAGCAAAAATTACCACTCTACGTGCTTCATTTCCATGTACTTAATTTAAGGTGCTCATGTCCGAGTACTTCATTTCTGGTGCTTCGTGTCCGAGTATTGCAAAAAGTGTTTCTTCTTGGAGTACTTCATTTAAGTGTGGTAACCATTCACTACCACGAAAAGTGATTCTGATCAAGAGTAATTCATCTATGGGTTGTAACCATTAATGAAAACACCACAAAGCATCTTATGCTACTACAAGAAGTGTTTCTGATCATAGTACTTCATTTATGAGTTGTAAACATGTAAGAAAACACCACAAATCATCTAATCCTAGTACGGAAGTGTTTCAGATGAGATTACTTCATTTATGGGTGGAAACGTTTTAAGAAAACATCACAAAACATTTTATCCTACTACGAAAAGTGTTTCTTATCCGATACTTCATTAAGAGGGGCAATCATTCACTAAGATCCCACGAAGAATCATAGAATACCAGTCTAAGTGCTTCATGTTCCGGTACCTCATTTATGGGCGGTAATTAGTCTAGGAAACACCACAATGCTTCTTATGCTACTACGAGAAGTGATGATGATCAGAGTACTTCATTTATGAGTTGTAATCATTCAAGAAAACACCACAAAGCATCTTATGCTACTACAAGAAGTGTTTCTGATCATAGTACTTCATTTATGAGTTGTAAACATGTAAGAAAACACCACAAATCATCTAATCCTAGTACGGAAGTGTTTCAGATGAGATTACTTCATTTATGGGTGGAAACGTTTTAAGAAAACATCACAAAACATCTTATCCTACTACGAAAAGTGTTTCTTATCCGATACTTCATTAAGAGGGGCAATCATTCACTAAGATCCCACGAAGAATCATAGAATACCAGTCTAAGTGCTTCATGTTCAGGTACCTCATTTATGGGCGGTAATTAGTCTAGGAAACACCACAATGCTTCTTATGCTACTACGAGAAGTGATGATGATCAGAGTACTTCATTTATGAGTTGTAATCATTCAAGAAAACACCACAAAGCATCTTATCTTAGTACGAGAAGTGTTTCTGATCAGAGTACTTTATTTGTGGGTCGTAAACATTCTGGAAAGCACCACAAAGCATCTAATCATAGAACGGAAGTGTTTCAGATCAGATTACTTCATTTATCCGTGGTAACATTTCAAGAAAACTCGACAAAGCCTCATAGCCTACTACGAGAAGTATTTCTTCTTCGAGTACTTCATTTATGGGTTGTAAGCATTCAAGAAAACACCACAAAACATCTAATCCTAGTACGAGAAGTGATTCTGATCTGAGTACTTCATGTATGGGTTGTAACCATTCAAAAAACCACCACAAAGCATCTTATCCTACTATGAGGACTGTTTCTGATTGGATTACTTCATTTATGGGTGGCAACGTTTTAAGAAAACTACAAAAAGCCTCATAGTATACTACGAGAAGTGTTTCTTCTTCGAGTACTTCAATTAATGGTGGGAACAATTAAAGAAAGCACCACAAAGCATCTTATCCTACTACGAGATGTGTTTCCTGTCAGGGTACTTCATTTATGGGTTGTATACAATCAAGAAAACATCACAAGTCATCTTATCCTACTACGAGAAGTGTTTCAGATCAGATTAGTTGAATTATGGGTGGTAACGTTTCAATAAAACCCCACAAAGCATTATAGCCAACTACGAGAAGTGTTTGTTCTTCGAATACTTCATTTAAGGGTGGAAACCTTTCACTAAAACACCACAAAGGAGCAAAAATTACCACTCTACGTGCTTCATTTCCATGTACTTAATTTAAGGTGCTCATGTCCGAGTACTTCATTTCTGGTGCTTCGTGTCCGAGTATTGCAAAAAGTGTTTCTTCTTGGAGTACTTCATTTAAGTGTGGTAACCATTCACTACCACGAAAAGTGATTCTGATCAAGAGTAATTCATCTCTGGGTTGTAACCATTAATGAAAACACCACAAAGCATCTTATGCTACTACAAGAAGTGTTTCTGATCATAGTACTTCATTTATGAGTTGTAAACATGTAAGAAAACACCACAAATCATCTAATCCTAGTACGGAAGTGTTTCAGATGAGATTACTTCATTTATGGGTGGAAACGTTTTAAGAAAACATCACAAAACATCTTATCCTACTACGAAAAGTGTTTCTTATCCGATACTTCATTAAGAGGGGCAATCATTCACTAAGATTCCACGAAGAATCATAGAATACCAGTCTAAGTGCTTCATGTTTCGGTACCTCATTTATGGGCGGTAATTAGTCTAGGAAACACCACAATGCTTCTTATGCTACTACGAGAAGTGATGATGATCAGAGTACTTCATTTATGAGTTGTAATCATTCAAGAAAACACCACAAAGCATCTTATCTTAGTACGAGAAGTGTTTCTGATCAGAGTACTTTATTTATGGGTCGTAAACATTCTGGAAAGCACCACAAAGCATCTAATCCTAGTACGGAAGTGTTTCAGATCAGATTACTTCATTTATCCGTGGTAACATTTCAAAAAAACTCGACAAAGCCTCATAGCCTACTACGAGAAGTATTTCTTCATCGAGTACTTCATTTATGGGTTGTAAGCATTCAAGAAAACACCACAAAACATCTAATCCTAGTACGAGAAGTGATTCTGATCTGAGTACTTCATGTATGGGTTGTAACCATTCAAAAAACCACCACAAAACATCTTATCCTACTATGAGGACTGTTTTTGATTGGATTACTTCATTTATGGGTGGCAACGTTTTAAGAAAACTACAAAAAGCCTCATAGTATACTACGAGACGTGTTTCTTCTTCGAGTACTTCAATTAATGGTGGGAACAATTAAAGAAAGCACCACAAAGCATCTTATCCTACTACGAGATGTGTTTCCTGTCAGGGTACTTCATTTATGGGTTGTATACAATCAAGAAAACATCACAAGTCATCTTATCCTACTACGAGAAGTGTTTCAGATCAAATTAGTTGAATTATGGGTGGTAACGTTTCAATAAAACTCCACAAAGCATTATGGCCAACTACGAGAAGTGTTTGTTCTTCGAATACTTCATTTAAGGGTGGAAACCTTTCACTAAAACACCACAAAGGAGCAAAAATTACCACTATACGTGCTTCATTTTCAAGTACTTAATTTAAGGTGCTTCATGTCCGAGTACTTCTTTTGTGGTGCTTCGTGTCCGAGTACTTCATTTTAGGTGCTTCATGTCCGAGTATTGCAAAAAGTGTTTCTTCTTGGAGTACTTCATTTAAGTGTGGTAACCATTCACTTAACTACCACGAAGAAGTGATTCTGATCAAGAGTAATTCATTTATGGGTTGTAACCATGAATGAAAACACCGCAAAGCATCTTATGCTACTACAAGAAGTGTTTCTGATCATAGTACTTCATTTATGAGTTGTAAACATGTAAGAAAACACCACAAATCATCTAATCCTACTACGAGAAGTGTTTTAGATTAGATTACTTCATTTATGTGTGGTAACATTTCAAGAAAACTCGACAAAGCCTCATAGCCTACTACGAGATGTATTTCTTCATCAAGTACTTCATTTATGGGTTGTAAACATTCAAGAAATTAATACAAAGCATTTTATCCTACTACGAGAAGTGTTTTGGATCAAATTACTTCATTTATTGGTGGTAACGTTTCAAGAAAGCACCACAAAGCATCTTATCCTACTACGAGAAATGTTTCTTCTTCGAGTACATCAAGATGGGTAATCATTCACTAAAACACCGCGAAGAAGCATAGAATACCACTCTAAGTGCTTCATGTCCGGTTACTTCATTTATGGGCAGTAAACAATCAAGAACACACCACAAAGCATCTTATTCTACTATGAAAAGTATTTCTGATCGGATTACTTCATTTATGGGTGGTAACATTTCAAAAAAACTACACAAAGCCTCATATTCTACTACGAGAAGCTTCATTTAATGGTGGTAACATTAAAGAAACCACCACAAAGCATTTAAGTGTTGTGGCCATTCACTAAACTACCACGAAGAAGCAAAGAATACCACTTTAAGTGCTTCACGTTCGAGTACATCATTTATGGGTGGTAATTAGTCTAGAAAACACCACAAAGTATCTTATCCTATTATGAGAAGTGATTATGATCAAGAGTATTTCATTTATGGGTTGTAACCATTCAAAAAACACCACAATGCTTCTTATCCTACTACAAGAAGTGTTTTTTTATCAAAGTACTTCATTTATGGGTTGTAAACTTTCAAGAAAACACAACAAACCATCTTATCCTACTACGAGAAGTGTTTCAGATCATATTACTTCATTTATGGGTGGTAACGTTTCAAGAAAACTCCACAAAGCCTTATAGCCTACTACGAGATGTATTTCTTCTTCTAGTACTTCATTTAATGATGGTAACCATTCCCTAAAACATCACGAAGAAGCATAGAATACCACTCTATGTGCTTCATGTCCAAGAGTAGTAAGATGGGTAAATAGGGTAAGGACACGTAAAGAGGGGTAAAATGGGTAAATAGAGTAAGGGGTAATAGGGCATTGGCAGAAACCTGCCAAGTCTGGAAAGCCAAGTCAATTACGATCGCAATGAGATCCTTTGCGACCGCAAGAGACCTGTTCTAAGGCAAGTTTTGACTGCCTAGATTTACCGTTATCTTTTTGACAGGATATTATAGCTTTCATACCAAATTTTGTGGAAACATTTATAGAAGTGAACAGGAGAATTTGGAAAAGAATTGGAGAGAATATAATTTCATATATTTTATGATTATTTGATAATTAATTTTGCATATTTCCAAGATACACTAACACCATTATAAATAGCTATGGGTAATCGAAACAGAATTGTTTAAGGCACATGTGTTGTGCATAGCTACCAACTCACCTCTCCATTAGGTGGTTATACTCCATTGAGATGGAATATCGCTGAAAGAAATTATGCCGCTTTGATGAATGAAAATGTAGAGTATTCAAGCTGTGGTAGAGAGACAAAGTGTTAGACAAGAGATGGAATATCGCACACGACTTGAAGCGACTGTAGATAAGGTTTACATTATTTTGAAGCAAGGTTTGGTATTTCGCGAGGACGATGAGTAGGTATTGCACGTGCCAGTTTCACTCGATGGAGTTCTCATTTGGTTACCTTAAATAGTATGATTATATTATTTTCAGCCACATTAGATGTACTTGAGGAAATTAAGAACGAAGAGGGAACGAGACCACATAAAGCACAAGCGCATGGATATCAAAGAGCTATGTAGTGGCTTAAGTTTGTATTTTTATTGTATTTCATGAGAAAATTATTACTCATTATGCATGATCTATCTCAAACCTAGCAAAAAAAGAAGATCAAGACATGGTGAATGCTATGCTCTTAGTGAGAACTGCTAAAATTAGATTGCAAAATATGAGGGACAACTGTTGGAAAGAGTTACTTTAAGAAGTGTGTGAGTTTTTTTAGAAGCACAAAATTGAAGTTTTAAATATGGAGGATTTGTATGTTGATAACTCACGACGTCCAACAGACTTAATTTATTTGCATTATTATTGTGTTAATATGTTTTACACGATTATTGATATGCAAGCGAGAGAGCTTAATGATAGATTTACGGAAATGAATACTGAACTTCCCATTTGTATGTCATGTTTGGATCTAAAGAACCATTTTTCCTCTTTTAATAAAGACATATTGCTTCAATTAGCTCAATTATATCCATCTGATTTCGATGAATCCGAGCTCTCTATCCTCGGGAGTCAATTGGGAAACTATTATACAGACTTGCAAGATGATACAATTTTTTTGAGATAAATAACTTGGTTGAATTTTCTCAAAAAATGGTGGAAACGAATAAGCATAATGTTTATCCATTGATTTTCAAGTTGATTGAAATTGTGTTTGATATTGTCGATGGCAACGGCTAGTGTTGAACGAGTATTTTCAACAATGAATTTGGTGAAAACCGAATTAAGAAGTATCATGGGAGATAAATGGATGAATGCTTGTTTGATTACATTCATTGAGAGAGATTTATTTATTAGTGTGGACAAAGAAAGAGTTATGCGAAGGTTCCAAAATATGAAGTCTCGTAGAGGAAAATTGTCTAGTCTGCCTTCATCGACTTAATTTTATATTATTTTCGGTTTTTTGTTCTATTTTTAATATATGTAAAATGAGAATAATTTTTATCAAATGATCAATTGTACAATTTTATTTTTTACTTGTTTTTTAAATAGTTCAATTTTTAAATTTTTTTATTCAGTGTTGATTAGTTAATGGATTTGTATCCGATAATGAATTTAAACCCGATAAGTTATTACAATTCGATTATCATCTCCTCTGACAGAAATTCTGCATCCGTCCCTGACTCTGATGTCTTCGAATTAGGCATTACTCAACTAGAAATTGATTTATAGCATTTTACTAATGTTGAGATGCCTTTTATCTATTTTTCACTGTATCAATGGGTCACTAATATCCTCACTTATTTGGAACTAAAAACTTTGTTGTTGTTTTTGTTGTAAATTAAATACTTTTATATTCAATTGACATCTTTATTAAAATGCAAAATGATAAAAGAAGTTGCTTAGAGGAGGTTTTGCTTGGGACTACTATCATTTTGCTTAAAGGAGGTTTTGCTTGGGACTACTATAGTTTGTTCTTTTTACTAGTTATATTTATATATTTTTCTACCCTCATTTATTTATGCTTGGGTTTTTTTTTGTATTTAATGTTACTGTTTGTTGATTTCTCATGTCAAAAGTAAATTGAAAAAAAAACACTTTTACACTTCTAGATATGATTTTCTTTAATTAAGATTAGTAGCATATATAAGCACAACATGTTGGAAGAGGATTGTGGGCCAATCCAAGTCCTATTGAATCTTGGGAGCACAAACAAAAAAGAAATGGAAAAATTGTGTGAATGCCTTATCATGACATGAGCTTTTCATCATTAGATCATGTTCGTAGCAAATTCACAGATGAGATGGAAAATGAGAATTGATCTAAAAATTATTGTACAGATGAGAAAAGAAAAATTAAGTCTGAGTTGATTTTCATTTTTCTACGGAGCTGGATTTGCTCCGAACACGTCCTTAGTGTATACCATCAAATGGTATACCACCAGATGGTCCGGATGGGAACTAAAATCTGGATAATCCAAAAGATGGATACACTAGCGACTCATCTGAATTATTCAATTCATCGAGATTGATGAAAATTGATTCGCTTTAACTAATTTGTTGTGTTTTTTAAGGAATCACTTTATCCAATATATTCATCTTTTGAAATATTCAAATTTTTGTCTTATTTTATTACTTCTATTTGTCACAAAACTAACTCAGGCATGCTCTTGAAACCCATCTTTTAGTGTAATAGTTAAGAACAATAGTGCAAATTGGAAATCTAATTGAATGATTGTTATTATAATTATAAACATTTAAGTTCGAGAAACTTGATTCTATTTGTTCCTAAAAATTGAGTGAATATTATGTGTAATGGTCAATTATTCCTGGATAATGGGCAACAAAAATTTATACCAAAAAAATTACTGTAACAACCCATTGCAATTGGTGCAGCAAAATTTTAACACAAAAATAACCTAGTATTTTTGTTGTTGTTGTGTATCAGGAAATTGCAAAGTAAAATTAACTTACAGTTGAGGGAATGAATATAGCTGTTAAATGTGTGTATTGTGATAATACTAAAATAGTGGACTATCTATTCTTCTAATGTAATTTTATACAACCAATGAGAAGGATAATAGGTTATTGAAATATTAATGTAGTACCATGTAATATTGACTTTATGCCCAAATTATTTGATTGGTTTCAAACATTAATTTGGTAAAATGAGCCTTTGAATTTTTTATTTAAATAATAATATTAAAGTATAAAATTAAATATTTAAGAAAATATGAGCTGAAATTTTAAATCTGGTCCTCTCGCAACTTCCACATGCGTGTTTAAGGATTTTATTCCATTTTTGTTGTTTAGAAAAGAAAAAATTAATCTTATACACGCAGGTGGAGTTTGCATTTATAAGGTTTAAAAACGCAACTGACACCTGCGTGTATAGAAACCAAAACCTTTGCCATAATTTGAAAAAAAAAATTAACACGCAGGTTAGACATGCTTGCTTAAGAAATGAATGCAATTGTTCATTTTTTATTAATAAAAATATTATTAATTTAATTGATGAGTTATGTTATATTTAGATGATTTTTGTAACAACTTCGACTACACTCGTTGAAATCGTAATTAGTTTTTTTATTCATCGCAAGCCTTCGAGCTGTAAATATTCGAGTCTACTTCCATCGCGTTGAGTCCGATTTGAAATCGGAGAGATGAGTGATTCAAAATTGATTCTAATGCAAACTCACGATAAAAATTTACTAATTAAGACATAAGTTGAAGATTGAGTCAAATTTGAGATGCATATTCATCTAATAAAAAATTAGACTCGACGTGATGGAAATAGACTCGAATATCTACAGCTCGATAATTTGAGACGATAAACTAATTAAGAGCTTGACGAGCGTAGCCAAATTGTTACAAAAATTATCTAAATATAACCGACTCATCAATGAAATTAATAATAATTTTATTAATAAAAATGAACACTTGCATTCATTTTAAACACGCAGGTCTATCCTGCGTGAAAAAACCCGCTTGCTTACCGTAGCCATGCTCTTTATGTTTTGTTATATGGATTTTAATTATGAAAAGTTTTGCATGAATATTATCTATATATAGGACTAAAATAATAAAAGAAGTACAAGCCCGTTTTGTCCAAAACTTCAACTCAAATATAATGGGATGAAATTTGATCATATGGATGTCTCCAATTCTTCTTTAAAAAAATTATTGTTTGTTCAAACAAAATCAACTGCGGGTTGACCCCTCTCGACTCTTTTCCACAGTCTGAAGTCCGAACCGCTCGCTTCACCTTTATTTATTCACCACTCCAAGAGAGTGCACTTCAAGTGTTTGTGGAAATACCCCAGAGAAGAGAAGAGAAGAGAGGAGTAGAAGAGGAGAGAAGAGGAGAGAGATCGTCGCTTCATCACCAGTCTCTTTGCGGCTAGCCCATCTCTTCTTCCTCTCAATTGCAACAAGGCCCAATAAACTCTCTTCAGTGTGTAAACCTGGTATGTATGTTCTCTTCCTACCCTCTTATGCCACCTTAAATTTGCTAGTTTGCATTTCACAAACGACATTTTGCACCTTGACAAATTCCGTGCCCTTTTATTTCCCCGCTTCAAATTATGTCGTGCATTTTGTTCTCCGTTGTCTTTCTATTTGGATTTAGAAACTATTTCTCATTTTCTTTTTTCTAAACTTGTTGTGTTTTGTTGGATATTTTTAAGGTGAACAAAAGGCAAACAAAGCAGTGCCAATTAATTTATTTAAATATGTTTCTTAGAGTAAAATTTGTTTGACGCAGGCCTCTACAAACTCGGTAAATTCCTGTATAAGAGTACCAAGCTTGAATACTAATTTAGTACATAGATGTGCATGACCACAAGCGAAGGCAGTACTGACCTGAAATACTTTTAATCTATTCAGGTTTGCGTAACTGGTGCTGTATAACTATGATGGTAGTTATTGTTTCAGTCGTTTAATGCAAGACCTATTAACCATTCCTTAATTCATGTTTTCTAGGGAATCATTTCATAAACTTCGAGGGGTTCAAGGGAATTAATCGGTCTTCTGAGGGCACCTAAAACCTCTGACACACAGCCATGGGTATCTGCCAATTAGAACGGCTTGTAATAGAACGATGTCGGTCCCGCACCCTTACTATGGAAGAAGCTGTTCAATTCTTCAACCGCTTGCTGGTCACTAGGAACCCGTCACCTTCCATCTATCCCTTTAATCATCTTCTTCAAGCCTTAATTCGTATGAAGAACCCAAACATCCATTATGCAACTCTCATCTCCCTTTATAACCGTTTGATCCAATCTAAAGGAGTCTCACCCTCACCGAGTGTTTGCACCTATAGTGTCTTGATCGGTTACTGTACCCAAATGAGTCAACCAGGACTTGGGTTGATTTTGTTTGGGCGATTTATTAAGGAGGGCCAGAGAGCGGATACATTTATCTTCACTCCTATACTTTAAGGGTCTTTGTTCTCAGAATAGGATCAGTGATGCCGTAGCTGTGGTGCTTGACAAAATGCCTAAGCTAGGCTGTACACCTAATGTGATCTCCTACAGCATTGTTATTGATGGCCTCTGTAAAATAGGCGTTGTCAGTAAAGCATTTATTTTGTTTGAGAAAATGCGTTCTGGCGGTGTTGCGCCAAATGTATTCACATATAACTCGCTGATTAATGGCCTATGCAGGGAAGGAGAAACTGAGAAGGCAGAGGAACTGTTGGGGTACATGGTTTTTCAAGGACTTCCACCTGATGTAGTGACTTATACCACTCTTGTAGATGGGCTTTGTAAAAACGGGTTATTGGACAAGGCAGTAGAAATGCTTATGCACATGGTTTCTCAAGGACATGATCCCGATGTTGTGACATATAATGTGATGCTAGATGCATTTTGCAAGGAGGGGAAAATTGAAAAGGCAGAAGAGTTGCTACGTGTTATGATTTCTAGAGGTAAGGATCCTGATGTCCGTACCTATAGCATACTTATAGATGCGCTGTGCAAGATTGACAAATTAGAAAAGGCAAAGATGTTGCTGAATGAGATGGTTTCAAAGGGAATACTGCCTGACACTGTGACATGCAATATAATCGTGGATGCCCTTTGCAAGAGGGGAGAAGCTCAAAACGCAGAGAAACTTCTTTGTCATATGCTTGATAAGGGCGTGACACCTAATCTTATTACATATACAAGTGTTATAAGTGGATACTCTAAACTGGGATATTGGAAAGAGACAATTAGAGTTTTCAAGGATATGATAAGTAGGGGCCTTTTGCCAAATGAGGTTACTTTCAGAACAATGATGGATTCTATGTGCAAACAAGGCCAAAGCAAGGAAGCTGAGAAGCTACTCGACTTAATGGTACGGAGAGGAATAAAACCAGGTGTTATATCATATCGAATTTTACTGCTTGGCTATGCAAATGATGGAACTATTGATGATGTTATGAATATCCTGGATAGAATGCAGCTCAACAATGTAGTTCCAGATCACTCTACTTATGCTGAAACGAATGAAACAGGAAGGTGTAAAACCCGAGTTTTCTGCCTCCTCCCTGATATTGGAACTGCTTTTGAAAATGGGGCGAGTTGATAATGCAAGAGATGCCGTGGACCAGACAAGCGGTAAGAGTAACAATTGAAGCACGGATATACATTTCATGTACTTTGCGCTATTCATTCCTCTTGTAACTGAATATATGTACTGCTTTACTGATTACTTATCACAAGATGATTGTGTGAAAATTTGAATATGTAGCTGTCTTGCAAGTGCTCCACATTTTCTTGGATCTCTTCAATTAAACTCTTTTGTTGTTATGTAAAGTAATTGTACAATCTCTTTCAGGCCTTGGTTCGTATGACGATGTCCGAACATCCATTATGCAATTGTCATCTCTCTCTTTAACTATATGACCCAGTCTAAAGGGGTCTCTCCTGCACCAATCTGTTCAGTTCAAATGGAAAAAAGAAGGGTTTGCTATATGTTTCTCTCATAAAATTTGTTATGATTTTCTTCATGTTCAAAATTATTGGATCTTTCTTATAACAAATTCAAACTATTGTTTGAACTAAAACCTAACTTCTTGTTAAAAAGTTGGGGTGCTTTACTGTGTGTATTTGGTTGTCATTAGCTATGTTTTTTCCCTTCTAGGAACTATTTTCGGCTAGCATTTCAGTTTTGATTTGATCTATTCTTTCTTTGAGTTTGAAGATGGTAATTCATGAAATTTACATAAAATTAATTAAAACTTCACATATTAAATTAGTTACATTGCTTGTGTTTAAGAAGAGTAAGTGTATGGTTTCATCTCCAAAATTATCGTGGATGTTCCAACTGATACACGAATAAAAGAAAGTAACCAACAAAAAAAAAACCAGAAGTTGGTCCAAAGGACTTTAATTGTGAATAATTGATATTAGATTGAGCTAATATCTCAAATTAACAGACCAAGTCCAAGGCAGCCCATAAATATTGCTTTTTTTTGTTTCTTTTTTTTGGGTTGTAAAGTTAGCATTATTATTAGTACTAGAAATTGAATCGCGACATAGCAATGTTTCTTTTTTTTCAAGAAAAAATATTTTGTATTAGAAAAATAAACAATGCAATTATACTAATTTTAATCTTTTTGTTAAATAACATTGTTTTACTGAAATTAGAGATATAATAACAAATATCATATCGTACATTTTTCTTAAGTTCTTTTGAAAGCACGATGATTTAAAATGAAATGAGGAATGTGTGAACATTAATGACATGAAATTAATGTTATTAATGATTTATACTGAAATTAATGACATATCTCATTATGACGTGTCGCGTGTCCGATAACCTGGACACACGTACAATGCAAGTTGAATAGTAAAATGAAGTGTCGGAGTGTCGGAAAAATTGAACAAACAGACACATAGCAAGTTTTATATATAGTATTGATTAGTTCATTACCAAACCACAACCACTATAAACTTGTTGTATGATTATGGACCTATGGCTGTTTCATATATAAATTTTTGAGTAAAATAATTTTAAAATATATGTTATATATATTATTCTTTGCCAAATAAATCTCCACTGGATAATTACTCGAGTTATTTTAATAATAAAAAAACCATCTTTAAGGTATCTTGTTAAACAGCTGTTGCTTTTTATTAATTATTCCTCAATCTAAGACCATATGATGCCTACGGACATATACATACAAAGTTGTTAGATTTATTGCAATATTGGAACCAATTAAAGAGTCCCTTGCTTAATACTACTAAATCTCATTAAAACGGCTGTTTTGCACCAGATAAATATCTTAATATTAAGTTTCTAGGAATTAATTAGTATGTATTTACAAGGTATTATCTCTACAAAAAAATTCTTCCATGAATTTTCAAAATTATATATACGTAATTACGTAATTGTAGCAGTTTTTTTATTTGGTAATTACGAAAATGATAGTGATAAAAGTAGTCAAGGAGTACGAGTTTTTCGACCAAATGGCTAGAACGATAAATTTTCTACCGTGCGACAAATTTTTCTTTTGATGCACGGTAGATTTTCTACTGTCTCACTTTTTTCTATTTTTAAAACTCATGGCCGGAAATAGTTTTCCCGTGTGGGAAGATTTTTGAAATATGTTTGCATGTCAGATCACGTCTAAAAACATATTTATCGTAGTGACCACAAGTAGCAAAAATTTCTGATCATTTAGTTATAATTTTGTCTTTTTGTTTTCAGTCCGCAGCAGCTGCATCATATATTCATTTTTGTTTTCGTTTTATCAATCTGAATCGATCTAATTTAAAGAATTTTGGTCAAATTATATTTAAATGTCAAACTTTTTTGCTTAATTGTGGTCGCTTTTGTAAATATGTTTTGAGATGAGGTTATACATGCAAAAAATTTCTAATTTCTTCCACAAGGCAAAGAAATGCCCATGCATTATATATATTTTTTTAAAAAGAGTGGCACGATAGAAAATCTACCGTACGGCATACAAAAAACTGTCTGCGATAGACAATCTACCGATCTAACCATTTTATCTAAAAACTTCACCTCCTTAACTACTTTTATCAGTGTTATTTTAATTATGTAAATGTAGAGAGTCATAGTATTATATATAAATGTACTGTTCAGAATAAATGATGTACTTTATTTCACCAGATTGAGGCCCACTGAACTGATATTTGAATTTATTTCAATCTATTGTATCTTTTTACTGTAAAGTTTTTACATTACATCACACTGGAATTATCTGCGTAAACTCGTATTTTATTTAAAAAATATATAATATGATGCATTCATTGAATCTATACATAGGGAAAATGAGTTATACGTTACTACAAATTGCACACATGAAAAAATAAAAATAAAAATAAAAATGGATTATTGATAGGCAACTTCTGTAATGGATCTGCACTAAATACCGCCTAGCAAATTGAGATGAACAATTTGTATATCATTCAAATATAATCACCAAGAAAAAATTGACCCATAATAACAAAATACCTCTTGCTAATAATGAAATTTAAAACATTAGTTGTCTTTTGTGCAACATGAATCAGACTTTTTAATTACAAATATTAAAACTGCCAGCATACAATTTGTGGTTATTGCGATAAGTACATACACTATTAAAATAGAAACCGTATTCAGTGTTATTATTAAAAATTAAAAAGAGTAGGATGAATGCTGCTTTTCTAATCTAAAATTTTATAGAGCATGGTGCTTTACAAAGCACCAAGTAAGTCGTACTTCGCCTTCGTATCTCAAATTTTAAAGTTCAAACGACCGATCCAAGCCATAGAACTTGACATTCATATTAAAATTTCATTAGAGGTCGAATTTTACATTTTTTTTATTAATTTTGAAAGAGCTGAAAAATATTCATATCCAATGATCAAATAATCGTTATATTAACCGATTTTTCATCCTCTTGAAAAATAGTTAATAAATTCTAAAAAAATATAAAATTCGGTTTCCAAGGAAATTTTAATATGAAAATCAAGTTTTACTATTTAGATCAATTTTAAGTACCTAATTTTTTTTTTGCCTTATCTTAATTATCATACTAATATAAATGTAATATTATAGATTAGATGTACTGTATGGATTTTTTTTCACGACTGCATAGTTTGAGATTTTGTTTGATCAAAATAGAAATTTAGGACTTGTTACCACTCGGAAGTTCGGAAGGCCTTGAGATATTACCCCATAAAAGTAACAGATATTAAAATATTTTACAGGGGCAGATACGAAATTTAGCCTCATAACTTTGGCAGGAGATGGGGCCTCCACCGAATAATGGTAACTGAATACAGCTAAGCTATAATAAATTTTCTAACAATTTAAAAACCTTCGAGTTTGTTACATGTGAAAATTGAACCCACATAATTTATTCTAGCAGATGTGACCTTCACCGAATAAAACCCAAGACCCAAGTCATGAAAATTTAAAGGCATCTTTGACACACACACACGCACTGACACACACATAACACAAAGAAAGGCTTGTCTGCCAAGTGATTGTTGCGTCGTATTGCATTGTATTCACGGAAAGGGGTCCTTTTTTGGTACGGTACTTCCCCTTCAATGTCTTTTTCGTTTATTTTTATTCCACTATTCCTTGTCTTATTCTGACTTATCTAATTCCTCCCTGGAGTCTGCTCACCTCCTTTATTCCATGCCTGGATTGGATATTTGGATTTCCTCCCTCTTCTCATTTTTGCAACTTGCTTCAATTTTCATATATTTAATATTTGCAGTTGATATATTTCAAACACAAACTTATAAATTTTAGTAATAAACTATCAAAATTATTCTTGTTTAATTTAAATTAGTGTAGTAACGCTCGAAAGTCACTGTTATAGTATAACAGAAAAAGTTGTCGTGATTAAACAAAAAGTTTTCAGATGCAAAAGTTATCTGATATTGTTTGTTAATTGATTAATCAACTTTTTATATTTAATCTTCATGACAACTGACAAGAGATTCTATCTTCAATTAAAATAACAAACACTAATCTAATTCAATGATGCAAGCAGAATCCTGATTCTTTATTCAAAAGAACAGAAGATGCTGATCCCTCTCATTGATATATTAATATTTCCACGCATTATCAAAGCCGCATGAAAAGATACACATATAAAGACTCAACAAATCAAAACATGTTATGCATCTCACCCGACGCGGCGCGAGCGGTAACCATACCGGCGGCGCATCAAACCGATTCTACCTAAAATGAGAAAAAAGGTAATTTTTAAATATAAAAAAATTGATAGGCGCAAGTGGAAAGCAGTTGATTCGTACCAGTCCGCACTCCCCTTTCTGTACTTCCCTTCCCCATATCTTCCTTCCCCGATAACTTCGTTTCCTTTTTATTACCTTTTTTTATTTTAAATAAAGCAAGTTCGTTTTGCTCTCTCACTTCATACTTTCCCATCTTACCCCTTCCGTTTGTATCCGTCCGTACCGTACATCCATCACTGAAATAGTGAAATCCCATCTATACCCTCCGGATATACTCACAGAAAGCTTATCACCAGTGGCAGGTTTCGTCATTTCATGCAATCAAAATTTGATTCAAACTGCTGTCGCTTCTCTCTAGGAATAAACCTCATCAGGGGCTTTATCGTCATTTCGGCGTCTCCCTTCTTTCTACTTCTATTCTCCTCCCCTCCGTATTTCCACTCGTTTCTTCTCTCCTTCACAAGTCACAACCACTTGTGTTCTTCTTCTCTGAATAATTGATTGATTGATCATGGAAATGGAAATGGAAAAGAGAATGAGGAAGTGGATCCGGGTTCAAGCAAACCCAGAAGAACCTAAAACAGAGAGTGCCTTTGAAGCTCTGTCAGAGGAGATACTCTTCCTGGTATTGGATCGTCTCGACTCCAACCCGTTAGACAAGAAATCCTTCTCTCTCGTTTCTCGCTTTTTCTACGCCGTCGAGTCTCGTCACCGACGGTCACTCACCCCTCTCCGATCGGAGCTCCTCCCATCCATTCTATCTAGGTACAATTCCATCACGCACCTCAACCTAACCCTCTGTCCCTACCTCACCGACGCCTCTCTCAACTCAATTGCGTCTCTACTGGGCCCCGGTTTGCGCTCGATCAATCTCTCTGGATCCAGATCCTATTCGCATAAAGGGATCGAGTGTTTAGCCAACAAGTGCTTGAACTTAGAGGAGATAGATGTGTCGAATGGGATTGAATTGACGGATGAGGTGGCGGTGGCGATCGGGAGGATGAGCAAGGTGGAGAGTGTGAGGATGGGGAGGTGCAAGAAGGTGACAGATTTGGGAATCAGTTGCATTGCTGTTGGTTGTCCCAACTTGAAATTGCTTTATTTAAAGGGATGTGTTGGTGTCACTGATTTGGGGGTTGCGTTGATTGCTATCAAGTGTAGAAAGCTCAGATCCCTGGATGTTTCCTTCACCATGGTATTATTTAGATAACTATTTCTTATTCTTTTTTGTTCGTTTTGCAGAAACTCACCATGTTGTTCCTTTGTTTTTGTTTTGTTTTGTTAGTTCTTAATTGATTACAATTTAATTAACTTTTTTCTTGTAGATAACACACAAATGCCTCACGGCTATTACTCAATTGCCTAATCTGGAAGATCTTTGCATCACTGGATGTCTGGGGATTAATGATAAAGCCCTCATTAGCCTTAAACAAGGGTGTAAATCGCTGCAGGTACCTAAGTGCACAGTTATTTTAAATAGAAAAACAAGAGAATTATTCATTCATTTGGTTTATATATGTTAACATTTTTATTGTTTAATCAGGTACTTGATATGTCAAACTGCCAAAATGTTACTCAGTCCGGGGTGTCTTCTATCCTTAACAAAAACCCAAGTTTACGCCATCTAGACTTATCCCATTCCTGCCCTGTAAGTATCTTTATAACATCCATAATTTAGTCACAATTACTTTATATGATTCAACCTTGATTGGCACTTGTTGGTTTAACCATCTATTAACATAAATCTAGGTAAACTCAATATTACCGGGCCTCCATGGTGTATCCAAGCTTAATTCCATCAAGTTAGATGGGTGCCTCGTCAGCACCAACGGACTAAAATCCCTCGCGAATTCGTGCATTTCCTTGAAGGAGCTGAGCTTGAGCAAATGTTCGGGCCTGACAGATGAGGGCATCTCGGTAATTGTGGCAAAGCACAAGAACTTGATGAAATTAGACATAACCTGTTGTAGATACATAACAGATCTATCTCTGGTGGCCATAACTGGCTCGTGTTCTTCTCTGGTTTCTCTAAGGATGGAGTCTTGTACAAAGGTGACGTGCAATGGTTTACGTCTGATCGGTCAGCACTGCCCCAAAGTGGAAGAGCTCGATCTAACCGACAATGATTTGGATGATGAAGGTACCTTTATAATTACTTGGTTCAGTATTTTTTGGAAACAAGGTAGTTTTGTTCCTTCCTTTAAAAGGGATAAGGAATTCAAGACGAGAAATTGGTAAAGAATAATTTGTTCCTAGTTTATGTATAACATGTGGTATTATCTCTTATTGTAGGATTAAGATCCCTAGCCAGGTGTAGAAATCTGAAGAGTTTAAAAATAGGCATCTGCCTGAAAATCACTGATGAAGGCCTAATTCAAATAGGAAGATCATGTCCTTATCTCCAAGAGCTTGATCTGTACCGATCATCTGGCATAACTGACAAGGGTGTATCTGAAATAGCTCTCGGCTGCTCCAATCTAGAGATGATAAACATGTCGTATTGCACCAGCATCTCTGATGAGTCTCTCAAGCGTTTATCAAAATGCATGACATTGACTACCCTTGAGATCCGTGGCTGCTCTTTGGTATCCTCTGTCGGGATCTCAGCTATCGCTTCCAGGTGCCGCCAGCTCAGGAAACTCGACATTAAGAAGTGTCATGAGATTAATGATTCTGCCATGCTTTCTCTTGCCCAATTCTCCCATAACCTTTGCCAGGTAGGTTCCATAGTTCACACATATATAATTTAAAATTGTGAATTTATGATGTTTTGTATAATTGTAGATCTAGCTGTTGTAGTAATAAACATCTGAACTTCTGTTTGCAGATTAATCTGTCGTACTGCTCGGTGACAGATGTCGGAGTGCTTGCACTTGCTAGCATCAGCTGCTTACGGGTAGTGACAATGTTACATCTCTCTGGGATGTCTCCGAACGGTCTTTCCATGGCACTTTTGATGTGTGGAAGCCTGATGAAGATCAAGCTGCACACATCGTTCCGACCGTTCATATCTCCGGTTCTCATAGAACGCGTGGAGTCGCGTGGTTGCTTATTTCAGTGGTTGAACAAGCCTTTTCAGGTATGCACTAATTCCTCATTTAGATCTTAGAATTCATGGTTTAATGCAAAATAGATGGCTAAATGACTTATATTTTGTTGAAATTGTAGGTGGAGCTAGAGTCGAGCGAAGTATGGAAGCAACAGTCGCACGACATTTTTGTCGAGTAGATTGTATACTTTACAAGCTGCACATTAGCACCGGTCAAGTTAATACTAAATTTTGAATAGAACTTTTTCACTTCCTATTGAAAAATTCTGTTGTAACTAGTTTTTTTTTTCTATTTTAACTCACCGTTTGGATAATGGAATTTTCACTCGAAACACAGGCTGTATACCTGCTGAAAAAGTTAAAAGTGAGGCTAATTTTTAACCTATTTTTTCTTGTTATTGTAACTTCTTTTTTTATTAAATGTGTGTGCAGATAAACCATTGTATTATTATCATATTTGATCTCTGAGGTTTTTTGTTTGGAGAAATATATGGGGTCAAGCCCCCAAATTTATCATATTGATCTGAATTGAAACGAACATAAATCTCTGGTCATTTTATTTTATCATGGGACTTGTTATATACAAAAAGTTTCTGAGAATTGGAAGGTTGTTAATGTAAAAGGGCATAAACAAAAGATAAGGCTAGTATGGTGCTACGTGTTGTAAGTAATTGATACTTGTAGAATTAATAATTGTTAATTACGACTGAAGACTAGGTTTAACTAATGAAGTACCAACTGGTGGTACTTTTACCTACCTAGACCTAGTGGTTTACAAAACTAAATCAAGGATTTGATTCCATAAAAAATATCAGGGATTTCTTTGGTTTAGCAATTATCATTCTATGATGGAAGCAGATTCTCTATCGCGCAGCAGTAATGGACGCTCAAGATTTTCTGTGTTGTAGGTTACGAACGGTTCATATTTGATTCAGGAGTTTGATATTATAAAATTTAGCTTGCACGAATTTCGATGCAAATCAAAGACTGAAATTTACTGTGCGTGCTGCGCAGCACGCACAAGTATTTGTGTTGCGTGATAGAAGATCTCATTCCTTCTCTGACGAGGTAGGGACAAGCATTCCACTAAAACCAAGCGTGTCAAAGTAAAATGAAATCATGGTCTCATAGACAGTATCTAAATCAAACCTGCCTAAGTAGTTGTACTACTATTCAATTATGAAATAATTAACGGACAAAGAAAAGAGAATCTGCCTAAGTAGTTGTACTATTGTTCAATTATGAAAAAATATAAACGGACAAGAGAAAAAAAAAAAAAAAAAGAAGGTGAAACGTTGAAAATTTATCAGAGGAAAGTTGCAACCGGGGCAGAATGTAACTGGTTGCATAAAGAGAGAAGAAGGCAACTTGATTGCTTGAAGGTATGATTAGCGAATAAGAGAATCAAAGAACTGGTACATTATTATTCCTACGCCACTTGTTGATGTTTAATTTTTTTAAAATTGCCAAAAGTTTTTCTAGTTAATGCCACGTCTTCAGCATGGGATTCAAATCTCCTACATATCGAACGTTCATAATTCACTGTACTGTAAGTAATGAACGTTTCGAATTTGATTCAGAAATCTGTATTTCTAAAATTTTATTTGCGCGAATCTCAAAATAATTTAAAAATTGCGCTGGACGTATAGCGAGATAGCAGATTTAAATTCCTTCATCATTTGATATTTTCAATTATGTCACATATCTACATACTTTATACATGATATTTACACTTATGTATAAACAGACTTTTTTAAACAGAACTGATACTAATAACTTACTTCGCACGTGTCCTCTAGAAAATAAACCTAATAACATATTTTTTTCTTTTGGATCTGAGTAATTTATATTTAATTTCATAGCGGGAAATAAATATCTTTCTGTAAAATTAGAAAAAGGCTGGTCAACTCTCATAGTCTCATTAGAAGCAACTTTATTCAAAATTCTCCACCAATACACACACACAATATGTATTTTACAAGTATGAATACAGATTTAAAATTATCAAAATTAAATTATATTTTTTCAGAATATTTTGTACAAAATTCATGTAGATAATCGGATTCACAGGAAGCACTAAGGAAATAAAATACTATCCCATTTGTGATTTGTACTATACCGTATAGGCGTGTCCTGGGAAAGTGTGCACCAGGAGAGGTGGACAGGTGGTTAATTAGTTATAGGAGATCTTATTTCACGTGGTCCAAATTTGAGAATTTCAAATTCTTTTTATTCATATATATATATATATATATATATAACTGGGTTATGGTGCTTGATCAAGCACCAAGGGGTCGGTATTTGATCATCAAATCTCACAAACGAATGGCTAAAATTTTGATTTATCATGCTCAATAATTTATTTATATCAAAATCTTGTGGAATGCCAAAATTTTCTATTTTTATAATTTTATAAGTATTTGTTTTGGATTTTTGAAAGTGACATATTTTATGTACAATCATTGATTATTTTATTACTATTTTTTAGTCATTTTCAAAAATCCAAAACAAATACTTACAAATTTCTAAAAATAGAAAAATTTTGGTATCCCACGAGATTTTGATATAAATAAATTATTGAAAATGATAAATCAAAATTTTAACCACCCGTTTGTGTGATTTGATAGTCAAGCACCGACCCCTTGGTGCTTGATCAAGCACCATAGTCCAGTTCTATATATATATATATATATATATATATATATATATGAGCATGGCTAAAATAATATGCATAGTACACCACATAACGTACTATGGGGTCATTTGTATTTAATTTGGTCATTAAATTGATATTTAAGTTTCTCAATAAATTCTTCATATCAAAATCTTGTAGGAAATAAAATTTCGTGATTTTTAGAGCTTTCTTGCTATTTTTTAAATATTTTTTAAAAACAGCCCAGAAATGGCACTTTTGTAGTATTAAATCTGGACTATTTTTAAAAAATATTTAAAAAGTAGCAAGAAAGCTCTAAAAATCACGAAATTTTATTTCCTACAATATTTTCATATGAATAATTTATTGAGTAACTTAAATCTCAATTTATTGACTTCTATCTATATGCATAGTACAAAATGGGGTGTACTATGCATATTATTTTAGCCATGCTCTATATATATATATAACGTAGAGTATCAAGCAAGTAGTGATTTGCATTTTTATCTCTAATTTAAAGTTCAAATGATCAATTTAGATTATATAACTTGACTTTTGTGTTAAAAATTTATTAGAGATCAGATTTTATATTTTTTTAATTTTTTGCTATTTATAAAGAGCTGACAAATCTTTTATATCGAATGGTCAAAAATCGTTAGATGAACCGACTTTGCATCATCTTAAAAAATAGTAAATAAATTTAAAAAATATATTAATTTTGATATTCAAAAAGATTTTAATATGAAGATCAAGTTTTACGGTTTGAATTGATAGTTTGAACTTTAAAATTGAAGATACGAAGACGAAGTAGCTCTTATTTGTTGCTTTGTGAAGTACCTCCATGCTCATATAATCTAATATAGTAAGAATTTAAAATTTCCAATAAAATTTTGAATATGAATTTAGAGAAAAGATTGAATTATCTATTATAACACAAAAAAAAATTTGAAAGATGCGGGACAAACAGAATGTTTATAGATAATTAGACATTGATCAATTTTAGGAGTAAATAAGAAAATTCATATTTGGTATAAAAAAAATAAAATATATATGAAAGTTGAAAAGAGTAAATTTTGTTTCTAATTTCTTACGCACAATCACTTCTATAAATAACCACTCTCATTTCACAGTGTTCAGCTTGAAATCTACAATTTGTGAATATTTTGTGTCTCATACGATATTTAATATTTATTAAGTATCGCAATTAGAGTTCTCAAAACCGTGTCTGAAAACGTCACGGAACGGCACGACACGATAAGGACACGGCACGGTTAAGACACGGCACGGTACTGTTCACGTGCCGTGTCTTAAGCGTGTCGTGCCTTGGTTTCCTACTGTAGGACACGGCACGGCACAGAACGTTTATGAGGAGAGACACGGCACGACACGGCACGGAAGCACGACACGAGAACACGTCTAGACACGGTACATTTAGACACGGCACGACACAGATAGACACGGGTAGGCACGAATAGACACGGATAGACACGGAAGTTCAAATTATTTTGAAATCTTTTGCATTTATTAATTATTCTATTTTAAACTTTACAAATTTTAAAAAATAAACGTTTAGACACGAGTCACGACATAGTTAAGACACAGTTAAGACACGACATATTTAGACACGACCCGTTTAGACACGATGCATTTAGAGGCGGCACGTTTAGACACGACACGTTTAGAGACGACACGTTTAGACACGACACGTTAAGACACGACACGGTTAGGCACGGAACGGTTAAGACACGACACGTTTAGACACGGCGTGCCTAAACGTGCCGTGTCTTAACCGTTCCGTTCCGATCCCTTCCAATTTTTGGCACGACACGGAACGGCACGGTAAAAATAATAAAATACTAATCGTGCTGTGCCGTTCCGTGCCGTGCCAAGCCGTGTTTGGAACGAAACGGCACGAATTTAGAACACTAATCGCACTTCGCAAACCAAACTTTTCGATCAAAATAACAATTTAATTGAATAAACATTTTTTTCTGAAAAAAGTAATTGACTGAACTAATTGACGTATAATGAATAGCACACAAATCTGAAATCGTATGCGAATCAAAGTGCTAAGCTTGTATTGACAAATCTTGGACATGTATCGTGTTATCAATCTGAATTTATATTTAAATATGGTGAAGTTATGGTGCTTGCGCATGTATCGTGTTTGTGTATCTGTATTTTTTTATGTGCATCTAGATTTTGATGTAGATGAATCTTTGCCAATCTCGACGCGCATCAAAGAGTTCGGTTACGCAAACACGATGCATGCTCAAGCATCATAATTTTGCTCAACTTACAAGTGACATAAATATCTTTTAAGCATGAATACGACACTTCACAAAACGTCAAACAAACAGTATTTCGCATTCGTATCTTTAATTTTAAAATCAATCCATATCCAGACAATTATTGTCTCGACCAGATTTTCTTATCCAACTTCTATTTGAAAATTTCTTTAAAAACACAAAATCAAAAGGAGAGGCTAGAAAATGTTGGAATAAGATTTACTGGGGAGAAGAAAATTGGTATCAAGGCTTCTAGGCAAGCGGATTCTCTGTCGTGCAGCAGTAACGAACGTTCAAGATTTTCTGCGCTGTAGGTTACGGACAGTCCAGATTTGATTCAAAGGAGTCTGACATTATAAAATTTAACTTGCACGAATCTCGATGCAAATAAAAACTGAGATTTACCGCACAACACGCACGATATTTGTACTGCGCGGTAGAAGATCTCATTCAGGCTTCTAGTGGAGAGCCACATAGAGAAAATACCTACCTCTACGTGCCAACTTGTTAAGTATAAAAAAAGAAGAATTAAAAAGAATCTATAAGTTTGGAAAAGAGAAAGAGAAAGTGAAAATGAAATATTTGGTGGAGACATGACCTAAGACTAAGTGGTGTATGTCGCTGTTGTTCCTGGTGACAAAAAAGGTTTATTAATTTATAAGTACATAACAAAGTACCACTTGATTTATTTTTTATTTTTTTTTAGGAGAAAAGTACCACTTGATTACTGGTTCTTGGTTTATCAGGTACCACTTTCTAGTCGTACCAAGTACCAACAAAAGTACACCAATTCTCCATTGAATTTTTAATATTGGGGAAGATCTCGGCCGTTGCATGCTTTGTGAGATGCATAGTATTTGAAAAAAAGATGATCAAAATAATAGAAAATTTGTGAATTGTGCCGATGTAAATTTATTTTCTTGTATATTATTGTTTTACATTAAATTAATAATAATAAAAAATAAGTTTTAAAATAATTATCAATTTGAAGGTGTTATCATATTCTTTTGAAGAATGAACTTGTTAAAGTAAAAGAAAAATAAAATTTAGCTTCGATGTGCGAAGAAATATTTTCGATGTCAATAGCACCGTCCTTTAACTATACATCGTGAATTTTATGTTATTTTTATTTTTGAATAATAAATAAGGATATTTGCTCTTAAATATCTTAAATTTGACCTAAAATTTCATATAACATTTTGTTTTCACTGAATTTTGAATCCATCTCTCTACAAAGAGGCTAAGAACCGATTTTTATCCTGAATTTAATTATACAAATGATATTTAAAATTGTTCAGGATATTAATTGTCCTTCTAAGGCCTGACAAATTGAATAAAATGTCTAATTTTTTTATTCTAGGTTCTATGCTCTATACATCTTGACTTCCTTCAATTAGATTTTTACATTTATAATCTAATCAACCTATCAAATTATTTTCATGAACTAAGAAAATTTGCATTCGGTACAATTGCTTGAATGATTGTGTATCGTTGGTTCTTAAATCTTAAACCAGTATTTTATTGATAAAAATATTAAAATTACAACTTCAATTTTTCAAATAATTTTAGAAAGAAAGAGGTCAGAAAAAGTTGTATTGGATTTCCCTGTGAAGGAACAAAATGGTTTATTTGGTGAAGGCTTTACCTTTATTGGTAGAATGTCAAAGGGGAAAGTTTAAAAAATAAATAAATTTTGGAAGAACATTTGATAAATAAATGAATCATTTGGTGGAGGCTGTACTTTATAGTGGCGTCGCTATTACGCCTTATCATATGGAAGAAAGTCTTTTTTTGGTTACAAATAAAATAAATATTCCATGTTTAGTAAATATATAATAGAAAATACAGACCACTGTTTTAAAAATCTTTCATTAAAAACTGATTAATAGTCAGATTTGTCGTTGGTGGTGGATAAATCGTATACTCGTTTTTTACGAATTAAAATAATTAATTAATCGGACAAAAAAAAACATGATTAATTATCTGTCAGACTAGTTAATCGCGAACAAATTAGATTTATTAGCCATTTATTTTTCAAATTGATTAAAACATAATAAACATATGAATACTATATTTTAAAATTTTATAGAATATTATGAATTCATACATTTAATATTGTTTTTATTATTTCTTTAATTAAATTAGCTGATGTTATATTTTTAAATATGCAATTAAATTTATTTTATAAAATTGTTAACATTTTATATAATAAACGTGAACGATAAATTGTCCGAAAAATGATTAATTGACCGTACAATGATTAGTTATTTCTCTAATTCTGATTAGTTGTTTGGCCTCGCAATTTCCGATCGTACAAACGAGAATACAAAAACTCATACTCATAAAAAATAGAGTAAGTTTATGGTGTTTTTAAGAGTATCAAAGACTTTGTGCTCTTAATCAAAAAATATTTTTAAACACTTCTAAATTTTTATTTATGATGTTTAATAATTTTCTTATATTAAAATCTTGTAGGGAAAAAAGTTTCTATTTTTAGAAGTTTTTAAGTATATGTATTAAATTTTTGAAGTTACCTCAAAATACTTTTAAAATAATCAATGATTATGGAAAAAACTAGTCACTCAAAAATTCAAAATAGTTACTAAAAAGTCTCTAAAATATATTTTTATCTCATATAAGATTTTAATATAAAAATTTATTAAACATGAAATAAATCAGAATTAAGAGCACCGTACTCTATAATTAACAAAATATTCATTAAAAAAATTTGCTGCTTCTAGAAGCACCGTACTCTATAATTAACAAAATATTCATTAAATGTATTTTGAAAATGTCAAAACCGATTTAAGTTCAATGTTTGTAATTAATTTAATATTGATGGCTTTTCATAACATTAATTAATCATATATTGACTTTAAAACCGTACATCAAATTACGGAGAGGATAGCACGGACACGTCACGTATACATGTAATGTACGATATGAGAACTCCATAGAACGGTATTTAGTCAACCACATTTTTATATTGATACTATCTTTTGTTAGAATTTTGGTGGAAGTATTAAATTTTAGAGGGATATAATGCCTCTATTTTTTTGTGTTTTCATTGTGCCTTTAAAATTCACATCATTCATTATGCACACATTTTTATGCAACTAAATCTAGATCATTTATTAATTTTAATGAATGGTGTAGATTTGGAGGCACAATGGGCACAAAAAAATGGAGGCATTATATCTCTCCTCTAAATTCTAATAGGATAATGTTTATACCACATTTAATCAACTATTGATACCGATTTTATTGTGCAATTTTATTTAAGTTATTATGTACATTATTTGAATTATTATGAATGTTATATCATAATAATTATTTCAGTACATAAATTAACATGTATAACTATTTCATTATAAAAAATAACATGCATGATAACTCAAATAATGTGCACGATAATTCAACTAAAGGTGCATAATAAAATCGACAACATGTATAATTATTACATTACAAAAAATAACTCAAATAATGTGCAGTATAATTCAACTAAAAATGCATAATAAAATCTATACTAATAGTCGATATCAAATATAATATCTACGTATTAGCTCCCATTCTATTATATAGTACAAAAATAAGATTGTTTTGGTGCAGTGCTATCTGGTTCTAGACTTCTAGCTATCAACGCCCCCAAATAGATACTATATTTTCTATTTAAATTCTAGAAACCAACTAACCCGTCGAAAATGAAGTAATCTGCAAATTTGGAACTCCATTTCCACCAATTAATCGAATTCAAATTTTCCAGATAAGTTTGAGTGTTTGACAACTGAATCCTAGTTTAAAACGCTTATGGCAGCATATATAGGATTTATATCCGGTGTCATAGTTTCCACCTTACAATGGCCGCAAATTGTCATTGTGTATTTGATATTGAAATCGCTAAACGTGCTAAACGTGTTCTTCATATTCAGGACGGATTAGAATTTTCGGCGGAAAAATAAGATTTATAATTACTTTTTTAGAAGAGGCAAAATGACGCAAATTTCTAAATAACATAGTTATTTTGCAAAAAAAAAACTTTGACAAATCATAAAAATACATTTGATTATTTTGCAAATTTTTTCCAGGAAAGGCCCTTGCCCCTAGAACCGTTTGCATCCGCCCCTGTCCATATTAAAATCTTACTATAGATCAAATTTATTTTTTTCTTATTTTTTAATTTTTATAGAGGTGCAAATTTTCATCGTTAATCTAATGATTTTTGGTCCATTTAATATAACTGAATTTTCATTTTACAGCTCTAAAAAATATTGAAAAATAAAAAATGTAAATTTTGGTCTTAGTTCGGACAGTTTTGATCTCTAATATAGAGGTGCCAAATATTTAATTTTATTGTTGGGTTTCGAATAAAATTATTTGATATCTACTTTTATTGGCTCTGAGCCTCTGATTTTAGTTTGCATTTGGATGGTTTCATCCAAACATAATGCAGCAATGTTCAAACCGTGATAATTTATAGGTTATGTACAATTTCTAACGTTTATACCAAGTCCAATAACCATCTCAAGGGTAATAATGAATTATGAAAATTTGATTGCTGATGCATCAACATACAATGCTAAGATTTACGAAAAACCACCGAAACACTGTGTACCACTCATATTTCATGTTTAGTACCAGAAATACCTAACAACAAACTTCCTCAAAACAACTGAAGAAGAAAGAACATTAACTTGTACAACGGAAACAAAATCCAAATTAAATTGATATCTATTCAGCAAATCACTCGAGCAATAGCTGTTTCCAGAGCTCACTGGGTTCAGGTTCGACCTGAAAAGGCTTACGAGACCAGCGTAATGAACAACCACGGGACTCGATATGTTCAATCAGAGCTGCAGGTATGCACTGCTTGAACGATGCATCAACTTTCACTTTCATCACACCACTTGACATCAAAACCGCTGCCACAAGACCTTTCGGGGACACTCCGGAGAGATGAAACATCGACACACTTTTTAAGCGGCCTAACCGCATAAGCACCAACAGACCAGCATCTGTCACAGAGCAGTATGACAGGTGCATCTGCACCACAGATTTTGAATTCTTGTTATTTTTTTATTTTTATAATCAGATAAAGTATGTATAGCCACAACATCACAACAACTTTTAAGAACAGAGTTTGTAAGAAATGGTACCCGACAGAGATTGAGAGAATATTGAGCAAGTGAGAACATGGCTGCATCATTTACTTCAGAACATTTCTTTATGTCAAGCTTGCTGAGCTGGCGACATCTGGTTGCAATTGCTGAGATGCCAGCTGACGAGACTCGGAAGCAGCTGCGAATCTCTAGGGACTTTAACCTGGCACAGTTTGACAAAGACTTGAGTGACTCGTCAGATATGTTTGTGCAGTATCCCATATTTATCATCTCTAGATTCGGGCAGCCATGAGCTATTTCTGACACACTCCGGTCCGTTATGCCAATGGAACGGTACAGGTCGAGCTCCTGGAGACGAGAGCATGATTGTCCTATGTGAATGAGACCATCGTCACTGATTTTCTCACATATGCCAATTTTTAAGCTGATGAGGTTACTGCACCCAGCAAGGGATCTCAATCCTACAATCAGAAGAAGAATCGCTTGTTAGTTTAAGAGTTTTAAGTGGACGGACCTAGGAAGAAGATATACTTTTGTTGTAATCTTCTCCCTGAAAAAATAAGCCTGAGGATTTATGAGCACATGTCATTATCTTAGAGAGAGATTTATAGGAACTTTCTCATACTTAAGTGTACCCAAAGGGAGTTTGTTATCTTATTCTATTGTTGTCTTTTATTCCTGAAAAATAAAAATGAAGATTGACGCACCTTCATCATCTAAATCATTATCTGTTAAGTCTAACTCTTCCAACTTCGGGCAATGCCGACCAATGAGCTGAAACCCCTCACATGTCACCTTTGTGCACGATTCCATTCTCAAAGAAACCAGAGAAGTACAAGAGGTCACGTCTAGTTTCTTTACAACAGGTCACGTCTAGTTTCACCAAGTCTTTGTGTTTTGTCACAATTACCGAGATGCCCTCATCAGTTAAGCCCGGGCACTTTCTTAGGCTCAGCTCTTTCAAGGAAATGCATGAATTTGAGAGAGATTTTAACCCAGGTGCAGTGACCTTGCATCCGTCGAGCTCTATGGAATTGAGTTCACACATGGTTTTCAGGACAGGTAACATGGATATATCATTTACCTACATTGTCATTTGTACAAATTAAAAAGGTTGGCATAATGAATAGGCAACATGTGTCTAAACTTTCCGTTTTTTCCTTTATTTTATAAATTCAAATGTAAACTTACTGATGAACAATACGCCAGGCTTAAGTAGTGTAAGTTTGGAAATTTGTGAAGTGCAGAAAATATCTCAGTGCTCGTCACACGTTCACAATTTGACATATCTAGTGCCTGATCAAATGTGTACAAGAAGCAATGCAAAGATTAAAAATTTGAGTAAACAATATACAAAATTCACCGCAAACTTATTTTTCATTTTAATTTAGTTGCAAAATTTCAGATACCTGGAGTGAGTTGCATGCTTGTTTGAGACCCACAAGTGTTTTGCTATCAATGCCAAGACAACCCATCACACAAAATTCTTCCAGACCAGGCAATTGCATTATAGCTGGGATGCTTTTCTTTGTTATCTAATTAAACGCATAACCAATTATAAATAGACACAATCAATTCATGCAACAGGACTTACTAATTACATAATAGAAAAATAAATCAGCAGAAAGAAACTGAGTATAATGGATACACATACCATGGTAAATGAGGCATCCAAAGATTTGAGCTTTCTACATTTAACAGCCACCAAACCAACACCGGAATCGGTAACGCCAGCACATCCTTTCAAACAAAGCAACTTCAAATCGGGACAACCCGCAGCAATGCAACCGATCCCCAAATCTGTCACCATCTTGCATCTCCCTAGGCCTAAACTCTCCAGCTTCCCCATCCTCCCGATCGCGGCCGCCACATCATCACCGAAATCTACTCTGTTTGACACATCAATCTCTTCCAAGTTAAAGCACTTCTCGGCTAAGCACTCGATCCCTTGGTGCGAATACGAACTACATCCTGAGAGATTGATTGATCTCAAGCTCGAGCCTAGTTGAGATGCGATCCACGCGAGAGAGGCGTCGGTCAAGTGGGAGCAAAGGGATAGGTTGAGGCGAGAAATGGAATTGTACCGAGATAGAATGGAGGGGAGGAGGTCCGATCGGAGCGGGGTGAGATACCGGCGGTGACGAGACTCGACTTTGTAGAAAGAGCGAGAAACGAGAGAAAAAGATTTCCTGTCGAACGGGTTCGGGTCGAGAAGATCCAATATCAGATAAAGTACTTCCTCGGAGAGAGACTCGAAGGGACTAACCGGTTCCGGTTCCGGACTTGAATCGCGCCGGATCCGCTTTTGGATTCTGATCTCAGTTTCCATGAGAGAGAGAGAGATAGAGAGATAGTGAAGACAAGAATTGAAGAAATAGGTGCGTTAATGGAGGTACGAAGTGCTAATAAAGAGAGAGGAAAGTCGAACAAAAAAGACAGATTGTACTAAAATGTCCTTGCTAGGTCTCTGTTTGTTCGTCTGATAAGTGGACTGGAAGCTGGTACCTGAGGGGTAATTTCGGCATTTTGATTAGAGAGGTACGGTACGGAAGAAGACAAAAGAGGGAAGGGTATGATAGTAAATAGAAAATATCCATATGGGGAGGTGTTATTTGGGGGAAGTACGGGATGTGGTGCGGATTGTACGAAATCAACGGCTTCCGACCTACGCTTGTTGCCAGGTGGTACGGTCTTGACTTTTAGCAAGGAAATTATTCGAATCCAACCCCGCCTAATGATATTATTGTTTTGTTTGGAATGCCCCTGTAAAATTTATTATTTGTGGAGTTACTAAACTGAACTCCGACTTCCTCAATTTAAGAAGCTGAAATTTCTACTATAGAATCCAAGCAAGATGAAATTCATTATTTTACGAGTATTTTACAAAGTTTGACTATCATTTTGTACGGGCAAAAAAAATTGGTAATATAAATTACTTTTGATCATGACATGAGAAAGTGGCTATGCTAAACTTGTAAGGGTCTGTTCTGCGTTATGTTATTCGGATTATACAAATATCTTATCGCATCCGTATTCAATATCTACTGTATTCGTATTCGATACGATTTTCGTGTGATACTTCACACGATAACCAGAGTGTATTTTTTAGTTGTTGCTTTCACACGTTGTCATAAGATTGAAATCACTTCCCATCAAAAGACATATTACTCTTGCATCTTATTTTCTCTTGTGTATAATA
Source organism: Eleocharis quinqueflora (assembly GCA_964058865.1). Lineage (NCBI taxonomy): Eukaryota > Viridiplantae > Streptophyta > Magnoliopsida > Poales > Cyperaceae > Eleocharis > Eleocharis quinqueflora. The sequence continues at coordinate 40,401 of CAXKVX010001876.1, read as the reverse complement.
ATAGTTTTTATTATATATATTCACTTATATATTATTTTTCAATGTATTAAATTACTTTTTAATTAAAATTTAATATATATTTAGTCGCATCCGTAACTAAGATTTTTTAAAATTACCGTATCGCCCATCCATATCGTATCTGATACGATACCGCACCTGCACTTGTGCAAGGTATGTTCGGCGCAATAAAATTTAGTGGAAATGGTATTTGATGGGCGTGGGTATTCCAATGTTCAATTTCTAAGTTCCTATTGGATAGAAAATCATGAGAAAATAAATAAAGGAAGTGTTTGTAAGGAGAGAAAAAATATTCATCATAATTCTTAAAAAGAAATTGATAGAGTATTGTGTAGAGTAGATAATAGTGGTTGAGAAAAAAAGTACATGATTTTTCAATTTTCCATAAAAATGTTCATTCCAATAGTTATTTGTTGAAAAAGTAGTCCAATTGAAAAATTGAAACTAATTGTCGAACAACAATTGGGTTGTTTATTCCATTGGATCATATCATCCATTTATTTCCTCATTTTTTAGGTTTACCGAATAGAGTCCAAAGAAAAAAATTGTGCATATTTAAATAGATTAGCAAATCCTACTAGAAAAAAATGATTTCAATAGCATGGTCAACTACATGTAAGGATCAATTCTCGTTATGGCTATTTTTAGGGAACCAAATCTGCTGCTCGTATATCCCTCCTCGTTCTCTGTTTGTTTTGATCTGAACCGTTCAAAACTCATATAACGGCTAAAGCACTTGCCCCCTGAATCAAATCACAGTTATTCGTGGCGGCCGATCGATTGTCGAATCGAAGCAAGCACAATCCTGCTCGTATTTGATATGAGCAGCAGATTCGGATCCTATTTTTAGAGGGTTTTTCAAGCTTATTTTCTGCTTTGTTTGTGAGTGTGTGTGTTGTAAGCCTACGGACAAAGAATAAAAAAAGTAAGAATCAAAGTGAGCTAGATGTTTTAGATTTGAATACTATGAATAAAGTTTACAGGATTATGAAAAGATATTTTGCAAAACAAATACAAAAATAAAACAAATGCTACTAATTTTTCATCATTATGAAAACAAGTTACCTCTATGCATCATGTGATGTCAACTAGTATAAATAGAAAATTAGGTGATGGTTCAAATATTTGCTTCTGGACAGATAGATGGAAGGGTGAATGAGCCTTCTCCTTCCTTTTTCTCAATCTCTTCCTTACTCGTTCAGATCCATACATTAAAATAAATAGGACATTTTGCTGACAACATATTATCATTACAATTTGATAGACAGATCATAGATATACTTGGGCAAGACTAAAATAATTTACAAGCTACAGTATCAGATGTTAGTTTAAATTCCCTTGTCAAAGATTCAACAATTTGCCGATGGGATACTATTGGAAAATTCTTTGTATATGAAATGTATAGATGGTTGGAGTTTGGTGGTTATAAACACCATAGCTTTGATATCATATGAAAATGTACTCTCCTTGGAGATTAAGATTTTCATGTGGTTAGTTAGAGGAAAAGATTTTTACAAAAATTTTCTAAGAAAAGAAGGGGCTCGCAAGGTTTTACCAAATGTTTTTTTTTTGTGAACATGATGAATGCATTGATCATCTTTTTGTAGATTGTTCATTTATTAAAATGATTTGAAAATGGATAGATAGACGTAATAACTTTGATTTTAATGGTAATCTTAGAAGCTTTGTGGATTATTGATGCTAAAATTGCACTTAAAGATATGATCCCAACATACAATTCTCTCTGTTTATTTACATAATTTCTCTCTCAACAGAAATACACTCTTGGAGAAAAGAAAAAAAAAAGGATAAATTGAGAGTATGTGTACGGTCTCTCCATAGGTGATACAATGAAGTTTTCGAATAAAGTGTTACGAGAACCGACAACAAAAAACTTATTTGCTTGAAAAATCTTGTAGCATCGTGTAGTACACACAAGAGATGTAGAGGAAGAAGAAAGAGAAAATTTACACAGTTCTTCGAATTATTAAATAAAAATTACGAGAAAGATAGAATAAAATAACGCGTCCATTAATGTTATGATTTTTTAAACTGATTCTTAAATTTGAACGAAAATCGATTATCTACGCCTACATAACTGATAGATAACTTACAAATATGTAATTGAAGATTTTAAAATGTATAAATGTGTAATATGCAAAATATACCGTTTAAAAGTTATATGGTGAACAAAGAAGAATAACGGGTTCTGCGCCGGTGAACACAAATTGTTGTTTTTGTTGTTGTTGTTGTTGTTCTATATCAAATGTTTTCACTTGTAACAGTAGGCCTTGTCTAAATTTTTTTTGAAAGATATATAAAATACTCTTCTAAGATCAATGTATTTTTGTAACAATGGGTCTTGTCTAAAAAAGTATTGAAAGATATGAAACACTTTTCTAAGATCAATGTACTTTTGTTGGTTAAAAAAATTTAGAAATAAACAACCATCATATATCATTCAATTTGCTTTTAAAGCAGACGAGATGGTCAGCTTTCATTTTGTTTAGTAAAACTGTAAAAAGGTGCAATGTGTTTATATACTTCAATAGAAGAATAAAATAAAATTTTAGGGTTAAGACGTAAGACAGGAGTGGGAATTTTTTAATCAAGGGCTAAGACGGAGGTGTCAATCTTTTAAAAAATTAGGCGGGCCCACATTTGATAATTTTGTGCATCTAAGCATAATTATTCATTGGAGTCGGAGAGATGAATAAATAAATTGTGACGGAGAAACAAGACCTCACCTGAGAAGGCAGTAGTGTATTGAAAATGGGCCGAGTAGATGCTAACTCGTTCGGTCTAATTAGTTGGTCGGTTTACGAGTTGACTGGTCTAATAAGTTGGACAATGCGTTGGACGGACCAAATTTTTTTAGACTGGTCGCAATTCATGAATTGACAGACAGACGGATTTGCGAGGGTAGAGGGGGTTCGGTTTTGGTTGACCTTGTCGGTTTGTCAGGTTAGTCGGTTGGTCGAACTTTTTTAAAACTTTTTCATGTTTTTTTCATTTTGAATATTTTTTTATTTTCATGTATTAGAAGGAGGTTATGTAGGATTATTCTCGGGATTAAGGGGGGTTAGGAGGGTTAGAGGGGGTTAAGGGCAAGTTAGAAGAGATATTTCCGAGTTATGGCGAGTTTTGATTCGGGTTTATGACTGGTCGACGGAGCGGGTCGGTTCAAGTCGGAACAATTTTGGATCATATTTAGCTATATGCACACGCACGCATGTACATGTAACGGTTGGTCCAGATTTTTTCCAAAATACCTTGACCACTGTTCGTCTAAGTTAAGCTTTCCTTGCCTTGTCCAATAAGCTAAGGTCTCCCATTTTTTTCGACGCATCTGCACGAGTTTGAGATCGGATCGAGTCACGATCTCGAATTTCTCGAGCAGGGTCTAGGGATATGCCAAGAGTCATCGGTCCCTAGCCCGGCCCCTATCAGACACGATCCTGATGCGGCTCGTATTAATAAATAGTAAGGATTTGAGGCTTATAAGAATCGGATCTCAGAAGTGTCGGACTCATTCTTAGAATGTCAAATTTTTATATATCCAATCATTTCAAGCTCTTATTACAAAAAATTAAAAAATATAAAAGAAAAATATATAAAAACAAAAAACGATAATAAAAACATAATAAACTCTTTGATCTCTTATCCGACCTTCATAAGCTCGATCCCTTAAGCTGAGGGTCTGATAAGGGCCGAACATTCCCCTACAAATAAGAGCTCTATTATTCAATTCCTATAAAGCCTTCTTTAAATTCGATTCTTATCCGACTCTTTCATAAATCCTCTAAGTCCGATCCTCCCGATCCGACCTGACCCGATTCTTTAGACTATTCCTAACCAGCTCGGATGTGCTCAGGTTTTTTCAATACAGCAGAAGGCAGTACTAGACTAGTACTATCCGGTGGTACGTTTATTTGACTATGCTAGTTGTTATTATCATATTTTTTTTTTTTTTTTGACATGTACCTTTCTATTTCAATTTTTTATGCACAGGCACAGCTGGTGGACAGTTATTCGTTGATACAATGATACGCGCACTAAAGACACCGTACACAAATCACAACTGATAAACGGGTTCGGATTAGTTATTTTCATGATTTAATATTTTTTGTAATATTTGATATGATCCTGTTGTGTTCAATTCTTAATAGAATCAATATTGCATTAGAAATGCTGAGTAAGGTAAGACAAGAATAAACAATTATATTATTATTATTATTATTATTATTATTATTATATCATGTGTTCAAATTACTTGCAGACTTGTTTAGAGACCACCAACAAAAGCTCAATTAATTTAGTTAGTCATGGGTTTATGGCATTGCATTTCCATTAAGATAGATAGGCGCAATGTACAGAGGCCTTCAGCCCATGTTATTTAAAACCTTAAAACTGGGCCCAGCCCAGCCCATGATCTCATCCATCTTTTCTCTCTTCTCAAATCTCCAAGCAAGTGAGCGAGCAACCCATTACCCACCTTCCACTTTTCAACTGGGGTTTGTTTATTTAATTTTAAAGGTGCTGATGCCTGATACTGATAGTGATAGAATCATGGAAGGGACAGCACAGACTATGTCTCCGAATTGAGACCGAATCCGTTTCCGGTGGGGTACCGTAGGGTGAAGTACTCATTCAACGGTTCATACAATTTTGAAATTCGTACGCACGAATCTCAAGGTTATGTAAATCATTTGATGAGTACTTCACTCTACGGAGTACTCTACCGGATGTGAATTCATTGAGACCCAGGTTAGCAGGACACGTTACACGAGGTCTAAAATAAACCTGTGCAATGCAATGCAATGGTTTTACTATAACAGAAAATAAAAATGGATCCGAATTGACACTGATAGATAGGGCTGTCGACAAATTTCGTGTTGAACGTTTTGCATTTAGTTTTGTCGTGATGCAACGTTGAACGCACGAGATTTTTTATGTGTTTGTTAAATGCAACGTATGACGCAAATGATTTTTTTTGCGCAACGTAAACGCAAGTGATTCGTTACGTTTCGTTTTAAACGTTTCTTACATCATGTTTATATAAAGTATATAAAATCATATTTATATAAATTAGAAAATCGTCGCATATTCACAATCCTTAAACATTGAGCGTTTTGAAAAGTTATAAAATAACAAAAATTGTTTTTAAAATATTGATCTTATCTGTAAAGGGTTTGTATAAGGCTTCACTCATGTTTGTATAGAGTTTCGTTTGAGGAAGGACTTCTATAAAGACATGAAGCATAAGATGAATCAAGTATATATTACATGTTCAATTCATTACAATTTCAACTTTAACAATTTCTAACTAACATGAAGTATAAGAGGAATGAACTTAGATTACATCTGTGCTCAACCTAACTCTCAAACTATCTTCTCAGTTATGTAACAAATCAGGCTCAGACACTACATCATCTACACGTTCTTTGTCTAACCCAGCCATTAAATGAAACCAGAGAACCTACATGCAAGTCGACAAAAAAAAAAATAACAAAAAAAAAAACAAAATCATTGAAAGAAATAAGATAAGCTACGTTACCTTAGAAAGTTAAAATTGCTTGTTTGCTTCATTCCTAAATATAAAAACATGCAGAGAAGCAGACAGAACAGACAGAGCAGATAGAGCAGGGCAAAATTGGATCGGATGCAAAAATTTCAAGTCTTTATATTAGAATAATAAAGTCTATACATTGTTGCATGCGAGTATTTATATTTATATTTGTTGAAAAATAACTGCAAAATTTCTAATATAAATACTGCACCAAAAAATAAAGACTTGTAATAATATAAGAATTTGGAAGCGATAAAGCAGACATAACACTATTGTTGCAAATTTTAAATATAAAAACTTCAGATCTAAATATAAATACATACAGATGAGTAGACAGAGCAGAGCATTAATTGCTTTTAATTTCTAGCAAAAAACGCGAGAGAAAAATAATTAAAGAAGAACTGTTAGCATCACACTAAAATTATTTCGCTAAAACTTTGTATTTCGCTAAAACTTTGTATGATTGTATCCACGTCAAAATATGTTCCCGAAATAAATAGGCCCCTTGGCTTTCTTAAATGCATGATAAATGACGCAATATATCTAATATATAAGAGGTGTAATTTGAAATAACGAGTTCACAACGATTAATCAATATGTGCTATACTAAACCCATTTATTTGATTTCTAATATTTTTTTTACGAAATTCGTTTTACAACAAGTATTTCTAGCCATTTGGTTATTCTGAAAACGCGAAATACCAAAGTCCTCAAATGCATTGGAATCATGAAATTAAACGAGAAAAATGTTAACTTCTCTGATTGATTGATTTTTATCTAGACATGAGACATCCCTTTTATTTCTAAAAATGAATTATTCCCAAAAATAAGACAATGTAAAATTCTTGTCCCTAGCAACGAAAATCTGGCAACGGTAAGCCACTTATTGTTTTTTTTTCTTAAAAGAAAATTCAATTATTGAAGAGATTCGGAAACTGATCACATGTTCACAGAATTCGTATCTTCCGAAATAATGTGGGGTTACTAAATGGTCAGCGAACAACACTGTTACGCAGTAAATTCGTTGGTACTGTAGCAAAAAATATTATGCGGACAGCACTCGACGTTGTAGCAACGGTGAGAATACAGAACAACCCACTACTGCTGATGATTTCAGAAAATGTGAATTCATGTCCACGTTACATTGAGGAATGAGGAGGGATGTGAAAAGAATAACAGAGAGTATAGTATTTGTATTTTTATGTGTTTCTATTGTATTTGATTGTATTTTTCTACTTACAAGCTTTGGTATTTATAACTCTACTACAACGGTACATTTAATTTACCGTTGAGTGTTACTGTACCAACTACTGTCAACAGTACTTACACTGTACCAACAATACTTTTGACTTTCTTATTACATTTGTTTCCTAATTATTTCTAACAGGATGTATATGCAGACATTCTACATGATTCAATTATGATCGTTTGTGGAAACTTCTGTTGAGCTATGAAAGGAAAATGTGCCAAAATTTGGATAGTCAATTTATTATACAGTTTCATCGTTAATTATTACGGAACTACATAAAACACGGAAAACTTCATGAGGAAGAAAAATAGTGTTCATGCTCTACAATCTACAGTACAGATGGACACACAGAGTCCGACCACAGAAACTCACTCCAGCTTCAATCAACACCAAAAGGATTAGAGAAATAATTTAATTTAAAGATGCAACTAACAGTTTCCGATTGACCCCCTTGCCCGGATGGTGACTCATTGTGACGTCTTGTTAAACGTTACAATAATGTTGGCTTCGAGAAAATTTAGACTGCTGCTGTTTTTCTCTTGTTTTGAGGCATTATGACGTATTGAGCACTTGTTATAATGGATTGGTGACTCTTTATAACAAGTCTTGAAGCGTTATGGTAACGTTGTTCTCTGTTTTGCATATTGAAGCCTTCTCTTTATGACTTGAGCATGTCTTGACTTGTTCAGGTCATGTTTGAGCATGTTTGACATTAGTATGTACCTGTTTTAACATGCATCTTCACCAAAACTCATGCGCAATGTTAGTAATTTAATTGTTTTGAAAATTGTCAAACAAGAGATGAGTTTAATCCAACACTACTAATTGTTCAAGTGCTCATACTAACTAAGAATGTGTCATACTAGTCTCTCTAGTGATCATACTAAATAAAATATGTGCTCATAGTAACCTCTCAAGTGATCATATTAACCGCTCAAGTGCTCATACTAACCAATGATGTCGTCATACTAAATATTATAGGTGATCATAATAACATCCAGCGAATTCATACTAACTTTCTAAGTGTTTATACTAGTTTCATAAATGTTTATACTAACATCAGAGATATTCATACGAGTTGAAAAAATATTTGTATTACTGAAAAAAGTATTTGTATTATATGCACATTTATATTTCATTTTTCTCCTTCTCTTTCTATCTTTTGTGAAAAACGATAACAAACATGATGAATACGAAGAAAGTCAGAGACAGACTCAAAGTCGTTCGTTGTCTTTCGTCTTCGTTCTTAGATCTGCTGTCAATAAATATTATTTTCATCTTTGATAGTTTTTCGTAGTTTCTAACAATTTCTCGTCGAAGAGAATGTTGGGAAAATAAAAAGTGATAAAAGAAAAAAAGAAAGAAAAAAAATGCAATTGTAAGATAAAAAGAAATATAAAAAAAATAAGATCAAATAAAAATAAGAAATCAATGAAAACAGGAGCATAAAAGATGTCATCTTGAGATACCCTGGCTAATCTGAGAGTGAACTGTTCATTCCGTGCGTGCTGGATCAAGATCATCCTATCCAATTCTGTACTAAGAAAAAATAAAATATGAAAGAGAGTGTGTGACGAAAATAGAGGACATAATAATGTCGAAGATTATAAGATTTTTTTCTTATTTTAATTTGTTGCTAACTGTACTTGACGTCTAAGAAAAATATCCCACGTTGAAGTTGACTCCTAGACAGATCCAAAAGATCAAATTTCTTTGTAGCTATACGTGTGGCGTTTCACTGGTAATTCACACCCCACATATTTTTGCTGAATTTAGAGACTATTGCTAAATATCACAGGGATTATTATTTTTTAAAAGAATAAATTAGTAATTTCAGATAAATTAAGAAAGTGACAGGTAATCGAAGAAAATTAGTAGTTGTTTTTTTATATGTCAGTAACTTGTTACACCATCACGATGCCTTTTCCTGTAACAGGTGATCAAGAAATCGAAGTAGACCACAGCCCGCCAGTCAAATATTCAAAGTTTGACTGTTCAACGGTCAAATATTCAAGCTGCTCATCTCTTTCTCAGAAGCTCCCATTGCTTCCCTCCGGTCACAGATTACATCATCTTACAAAATTGTTTTACCCAATGAAATATACGCGTATTTACCTTGGCATGACGTGGTATCGTATGATTCGTCAGACAATTTTGAACTCTGCAGTCAGCAGAGCTTTGAGAATTACATAACTATTATTCTTTGCGATGTCAGCAAATTCGTGAAGTATTGTAATAAATAACAAGTGGAGAAAGATCAATGCGTTTTTTCTTGATTTCGACCAAGTCTGCGTGTATATATTACAAGGATGCGCAACCACTTCCATTCTCACTTCTCTATTTCATTCTTTCAACCAAATATCTCAACGCCATTAAAAAAACAAATTCTCTTTTCTCTCTCTCCCTCGCTCTCGCCATGGCGCTGGAGACATCTGACCTGAGATCACCTTTCTCCTTCTTCACCCCTTCGTTCACGGAGCTACTCTCAGGTGATAATAGCGATTTGAAAGAGAAGAATCGAGAGAACATCCCCAAATTCAAGTCAATTACGCCGCCTTCCTTGCCCCTTTCTCCCAACCCATTCTCTCCTTCGTCCTTCTTCAGTTTTTCTTCCGGCCTCAGCCCGGCTGCGCTCCTAGACTCTCCCGTGCTTCTCGCCTCTAGTGTAAGTTTAGGCACTATTTTATATCAATTTATTAATTCATTGCCTTTTCAATTATGTAATTAGCTTAAATTTATGTTTCCATGAATTAATTGCATGAACAATTCATTAACTAACTTAATTGTGTGCACAGAAGATTGAATGTCTTTTTTAAATGATCAGTATTTACTCTCTGGAATTTTGGGTGCATCATATGTTGTGTTTGTTGAAATTTCCAAGAGAGAGAAAGTCTGATGTTTATCTATGATTTACATATATAGATCTTTCCATCTCCGACGGTTGGTGTTTTCCCACAAGGCTTCGATTGGAGAAGCGCTTATGCAAACAACGACCAACAAAACATCAAGGAAGAGGAGAAACTGTCCAGTGACTTTTCATTTATGACCCAAGAAAATGAAATTGAGCATGCACCTTCCAATCAGACTTCTTCTCAGGTAATTTCATTGTTTTGGACCTGTTATTGCCTGTCTTGTATGTGTTTATTGCATGTCTTGTATGTGTTTATGTACTTAACAAAACTATGTCCAAACTCCCAATACATCCAGCCTAAATGAAAAAAAAACAACTAAGAGAAAGACAATGAATGTCATATCGATTGCACTGTAACTCTGCTTGTATTGTACCAAAGCCCAAAGGTTAGTTCGAATTCCTGCAACATGCTATGATCTTATGCAATTGCGACATGAAAATGAATTGTGGTCGTAATATTTGATATTTCTTAGGAGTACTCTTCAAAATTTACCATTTTTTGTAACAATTTTAATTTCTGTATTTAATTAGGAACCTGCTTACCAGGAGTACAAACAGTCATGGAGCAGCCAGCAACCTTCAAAATCCGAAACTTCTAAAAACACAAGTCAAACTACTACAAGTGCGAAAAGCAACAATGACGGGTACAACTGGCGCAAGTATGGTCAAAAACAAGTGAAGGCAAGTGAAAACCCCAGGAGTTATTACAAGTGCACTCAGCCAAACTGCCCGGTCAAGAAGAAGGTTGAGAAATCATTAATTGATGGCCGTGTCACCGAGATTGTCTACAAGGGAGAACATAACCACCCGAAACCTGTTTCAACCCGAAGAAATTCGGGTTCAACACAACCAGTTCGATCCTATGGAGATCACGGGCTTGCGGGTTCTGATGGCACGCCCGAGAACTCTTCAGCCTCACTTGGATTTGAGGAGAAGGAAATGAGCTCTCAGCTGAGTAGTGATGGATTGGATGGAAATGAATGGAATTCCAAGAGGTAAAAAGATTATAGATTTCAAAGTATTTCCATTGTTAATTTGTGCCTAATCCATCCTTCTTCCACTCCACAAAAGGGGGAATGCTGAGTGGTTAATTTAACTAGAAGTTTGGGTAGATAGCTGTTGGCCAAAAAATAAATAAATGTGTAGGGGTCTATAGGAAATATTAAGATAAAAGGATTTGATTAATAATAGTAAGTAGCCCTTAATTATCTATTAGGTTTTTTTCTCAATCCACATGTACCTTTTGACAGGTCTCTTTATTAGTTAAATTTGCTAATACCTAACTGAGCTCTGTTATATTTTATTGACACAGGAAAAGAGAAGATGATAATGAGGGGATAACAGTCTCTGGTAATGGACCCCATAAAGAGCCACGTGTGGTGGTGCAGACCACAAGTGATGTAGATATTTTAGATGATGGCTACAGGTGGAGAAAATATGGCCAAAAGGTCGTCAAGGGAAACCCTAACCCGAGGTTAGTACTGGGTTTTTAAGTATATATATCATTTATTGGTGATTTGTACCAGCTCCATTTTGTTCCATGATGTATTGTAAAATTACTGTTCTCCACTTCAGCTTAATTCTCAATTGTACAAAAATAAGAGTAGACAACATTAAGTGTGACAATTGTAATAAATGTTGGGACTAACAGAAGCCCTACAACAACAAAAAAAGGGTTTAAAACAATTGTTAGGAAATTGTTGGATACAATTTTCAAAATATCCCTTTTATTGTCATGGTTACTTGATTAATAATTGTCATTGTGCTGAAATCAATCATTGCAATAATTGATGCAAAAATAAACTAGAAATTTATGGGGAACACTCTTTAATTTGTTTCTTTCAATATGTGCAGGAGCTACTACAAGTGTACCACTTCTGGCTGCCCTGTAAGAAAGCACGTAGAGAGGGCGGCACATGACATAAGGTCGGTAATAACAACATACGAAGGGAAGCATAACCATGATTTACCCTCTGGCCGTGGATCTCGCATGAACAATAATACATTGATCTCTCGGCCGGTACCGGGTTTGTTCAACCCCAACCAAACAAGTTCAAATGGGTATTTTCCCGAGATGGTACAACACCAGGGGGGATACAGTTTCTGAGTTCAATTGATGCCTTCTTGTTGAATCTTCCCTTTAGTAGGGTCTTTTGTTTGACAATAATTTGTTTATTTCTTCAGGCCATATACAGTTATGTAAAAAGGTCTCTCTTAGATCCTTCTTTTTTTATGTTTATCTATGGCATAGTATTAACATGTACACCACAGGTCTTGAAAATGTTACAATTATAGATTAGATGTAATAAATCTTTCTTTTTCTCTTTGAAGTTATAATTGATATTCATGACAATTGGTTGCAATTCGATATTGATCAGATTTCATAGTATAAATTGTGAACAAGTTCTGTTAAAAGAAAAGGCTGCATCACCATCACCTATTAACAGACACAAAAAGAAACAAAATAGGTAACCAGAATTCCCACTTGGGGCATTTAGCCTCTGTTACTTGGGGCATTTAGCCTCTGTTTAACATAATGTTTGGGCCTTTTTGGGTTGATCGTTTGTAATAAGACCTGGTCTTTTATTTCAACTGCAAGTCTTTTATTTCATTTGTTTATTTTTGGGTTTTTTCATATCATGAATTCATGATGCACTGATGTTTGATTCAGTATAACTCGCTCAGGAATGGTTAAATAGAACGTAGGTTTCCCATTTAGTTATGTATATTAATATATAAGTCTTTGCTTCTGGATACCAAAAAATCAGATCGGTGCAGTAAATATATATACCGTCGATATTGTATCATCACAATTGGAGCTGCTGAGAAATGATTGGCAAACTCAGTCACCAGTCACCAGTCACTGCAGCATGGTTCTTTCAGAGAGAAAAAGATGGCCCATCTCAAATGGGCTTTTTAACACACCAAAATATGCTTTAGTCAATCAATTTTTTTTCGTTGTTAATGATGGAAGATAAGGACTTGTCTGACTGAGTCACCTGAAAATTTAAAAACTAATTGTAATTTCGGCGAATTTGATATAAAAAATTAGCAGGTAGTCGCAATTAGTATTTTTTAGATCATATCGGTTGTGTGGGTCGGGATTATAATTAGTGTTTTTTTATAATCGCAAGTTATTAAGTATTTGATATTTGAGTTTATTTTTATCGTGTCAAATTTGTTTTGAGTTTCGAGAAACGAGTGATTGAAATTTCATTATGACATAAACTCATGATTAAAATAATTAATTAAGACTTAGAAGTAATCAAATTTGAGATGCTCGTTTCTCTAACCGCAAATCAAACTTGACGTCGTCGAAATAGACTCGAATATCTACTTCTCGGTTGTTTGTGACTATAGAAAAAAACACCAATTTCAATCCCAACAAACGCAATCAAAATTTATATAAAAAAACTAATTATGTCTACTTAGTAATTTTTTTATACCAATTTCAATTGCAATGTCAGGACTATAATTAGTATTTTTATCGTCGCAAGTTATCAAGTTGTAAATATTCGAATTTGTTCTATCATATCAAGTTTGTTTTGAGATTTGGAGAAACGAGCGGTTGAATTTGATTCCGATGTAAATCATGACAAAAAATAATTAATTAGGACTTGACTATATTATTATTTATCTATACTATTATTTTCCCAATTTAGTATTGACGGCATTATCTTCCTACCATTTTCTTTATTTTTTGTTGTCTTCAAGGAACAAAGTTCTGAATTAACAGCCCACACCCTCATAAAAAGAAAATAATAATAATAATAATAATAATAATAATAATACAAAACGCACATGTACATAAACGCATAAACACATGTACAACATATAATTAAGGGTGATGCTATAATACTTTACAAAGCGTCACTTATGCAGTACTTCGTCTTCATATTTCTAATTTTAAATTCAAATGACTGGTTCAAACAGCTGAATGTAACCTCAACAATAAAATTTTCTTGGAGACCGAATTTTACGTATTTTAGATTTTTTTACTATTTTTAAAAGAGATGAAAAGTCATTCATATCATATGGTCCGAAAATCGCCAAGTTAACAAACTTTTCACCTATTTCAAAAATAGTAAAATTTCAAAAATATTTTTTTGAAGAATAGATGAGTGATCTTTGCCTCCAAATAATATCAAAGTATCACTACCACAAAAAGAGATGTAACAACGGTTAAAAAACCTTTGGCAATGGTTATTGAACAATTGTTGTCTAAGGAGTTGCTGAATGACTGAATCATATAAAGAATCGTTGGCATTTGAGTGTTGTCGTAAAGAAAACAAGAATTTAATATTCGAATACGACAACGGTTCTTTACCTAATAGTTGTTGCCTTAGGTTCTATAAGACAACAATTACTTACTAATAACCGTGCCTTAGGTCATTATTTTTTTAAAATGTTTTATAAATGGCTAGTTTCATATTTTGCCAGCTAGCATACCATTTAAATTATCACTGATAAAATAAATAACACAATAAAATATAGATAGCACAATACAACATAATATATTATATAAATATGTCATCACAATAAAAAAAAAATTCTAAACCCTAACCTCTAAATCCTTAACCTTAAGAACTTGTCTTCTAAACTCTAAGAACTTATCGCTAGCTAGTTCAAAAGCTAAGGTTGCTCGAGAAGACACACTTGTGGAGTTGGTTGCTTATTTACCTCTACACGTATCTTCTATATTAAACCCGGAGAACTTATCACTAGTTCAAAAGGGAAGGTTCTTAGGATTTCAAGATGAACATAGCTCAAAAAGATGCAATTGCAGAACAAAATCTGACTCGATCAATTGCATCTTTTCAACCTATGGTCCCTTGAAAATCCTAAGAATTATTGCCAAATTTCTCTTTTCGCATGGAACTCCATGCAAAAATACAGAAATACGAATAACAAATAATTAGTACTCTATAATGCACAATAAAATACCAAAAAAAAATAGATTAAATAACGTACTCTTCCTTTAGGGGTGAAAAACTAATCTCTTTCTTTAAGTTGAACACTTGAAACACTTGAGTTTCATCAAGTGCCTTGATAGGTGTTCAACCATTCTATGGTTCGGTTTTCATCTATCAGTCGTGCTTCATCTACAAAAGTATTGTAAAATAATTTTGATTAGCTAACCATGTCATGCTATACTAGAATAGTAATATACTTTAAAGATTAAATAAGGTGTAATAATATGAGAGTTCTGGTATCTGATACTTCGATGTATGTATCATAAGGTACTCTTATTTGAGTGATAGAAGATAGTATTTTATACTTATTTTGATTTGCTCACCATTTTGCATCTTTTGAGATTTAAACAAAGAACCGTCAAATTTCTATAAACTAAAGCACTTGAATGTGAGCATGTACTTTTATGAACCCACAACAAAAGCACTTGGATGTGAGCATGTACTTAGCTCACCATTCTGCATTTTGTGGGATTTAGACGAAGAACCACCAAATTTTCCTAAACTAAAGCCTACATTGATATAACTATTTTTAACTATTATTTTTTAATTATTTCTAACTATCAAACCTGTAAACTCTCTATTAAGTTAATATTTAATCTATTAGACTGAGCAATATCGCACTTCTCAAAATTAGACTATCTAAATTTCAAAACAACAAAATGCTTCACAGATCTTAGCAAACTAGGAATATATATTTATTTAGAATGCATATCAAATCTAAGTATTTTTAACTATTGATCTAACTATTATAAGAAGTAACAAACTAATAAAAAAAATTACATCCTTTAAGAAGAGGATGCATACAGCACGACGAGAGGACAAAAATACGACAATCTCATTGGTGATAGGAGAAAACACGAGATTGGTGGTGGACATGAATGATCTGGCAGAGTCGATCATTTCCATGCCTCAGATGAAGGCGTTGACACAAAATAATCTCTTCGTCACCTACAAAGCATGACAGACCAACTATTGAAGAATGATACTGTTAGGATATGAGCAAAAACATAGTTCTTATTGTTTGATAGTTATGTTAGAAGAAAAAATTATTCATGTTGTAGTGACCAAACAATCCTCTGTGTAACAACAAATAAAATCAGAATAGAAGAGGTTGCATGAAAATTACAAACTGCTAGAAGGGATTGCATGCAAATTATAAATTGCTAGAAGAGGCTGCATGCAAATTACAAATAGAAGAGACTACATGCAATACTATTTTAAATATAATTACCTTGAAAAAAGTGCAATAACAGTTTTAGTTTACCAGAAAATCAGAACCCAGTAAAAAAATAGATCCATTTCGCGAGCTAGCAAACATTACAGTTCATGTTTACTAGAAAATTAAAACCCGAAACCCTAACTCCAACAACATATGAATTAGTTCATTTGAAGATTATCGTTATTTTAGAATGATCGTGTTAATTTCAAAACACATTGGAAAATTTTAGTTACGTCATCTTAATTTTTTATACTTTGATAAATAATTCATAAATTTTTATTTTACATCGTGTAATCTTCTTGACGGTCCTAGTTAATATTTCAAGCTTGATACATTTTATTTAAAAAGCTTTAACTCATATGAAATTCCTATAAGTTGTTAAACAAGAATGTTTTAAATTTTACTCATTTTCATATGCACAATTTGAGATAAGATTCTATTTAACCTTTAATTTTGTCATTACTTGACAATTATTTATTAAATTAATTATCAAAATTAGTGGGTTTTACAGCGCCTAGAAGAGTAAAAGAGAGAAGAAGAGACGCGAAAAGAGAAGACGGGTGCATGTTTTATACATAGGATTGAGATAAGATAACGATTATCTAAATTAACTGTTGCTTTAGGTTTAGATAGGGCAACAATTTTCTAAAAGAGCCGTTGCCTTAGTGTTTTAGAAAAAAAAATCTGAAAAGTTAAGACAACAGTTGTGTCTAAATAACCGTTGTCTTGTCTCACCCTAAAGCAATAGTTAATTTAAATAACTGTGTCCTACACTGATATAAATTTTTTATTCACTTCTGCTAATAGTGTTAAAGAAATCATTTAATAGTCGTTGTTTTATGAGTGTTGCTAAATCTCATTTATGTTGTAGTGTGACCTAGAGTCTCTAGTGGTTTTGGATTTCGAACTCGGAATCTTAACTTGGAGCTCGTTGCTCTTTTGCCATTAGGCTAATTCTTAAATTAAAAAAATATAAAATTGAGTTTCTAAAGAGATTTTAATATAAAGATCATGCTCAATGATTTGAATCAATCGTTTGGACTTTGAAATTAGAGATGCGAATGCAAAGTTTCTCGCAAGTGGCATTTTGTCAAGTACCATAACCTCACTCCATAATTAATAACACACAATGGAGATTTGATTTGTATCGATACTAGAAGTTTATTTCAAAGCAATGAAAGCAGTTTATTTCACAAAAAAATATTTTGGTGTCCATCTGGCTTGAATTCAATATTTGTTAAACAAGATTAAGTGGACAGCTACTTGCTGCTATTTTCTATATATTTCTAATATTTTTCTCAGTTGGAGACTTTCGACAACTGTATCAATGAACTGTTTGCGTGTCATCCATCTATGTAAGTGGTATGGGGAATGGAGATGTCCCTTTGATGGTATCTTTTCTTCTATTGTACAAGACCTGCTTGGTACCTAATTAACTATGGCTGATGTAGCAATAGCAAAGTTAGATATGCAAGCATTAAAGTTCAAGAGGAACTCGTCTCAAGTTCAAAGAATATATACAATTACAGTCTATCTTCTATACTCCCCTTATCTGACGATTTAGATGAACTACATGGCAGAATTAAAAGAGAAAGCCACTGAAAAATGAGGACATATATATATCTGGTTAACGCATAGGGTTGTACCAGATAAATCCTTTTTGTAATTATATATGACAGTTCAAAATTCTTCAGTTCTTGGCAGGATATTTTGCTGTTTTACTTTTAATCTTTTTACTGTTTGATCTCGCTGTAATTGCCTGCTTAAATAAAGGCATTTAGTTGTTTAGAATAGGCAGAGAAGTTCAATTAAACCCAATCTCTATTATATCTCATTTCCAGCTCAATTTCATGTATCAGTTCTTGCTTTGAATCAAAGAAGTTTTAACCCAAATCTCAGATTTATATTTCATTTCCATTTCATTTCTTTTTCATTAATCTTGTAATCGACTATCCAAAGTCATTACTGGGTTATTTCTTCCAGCAGCCTATTTGTGTTTATATGTTGTATGTCTTATTTTGGTAGCTTCAGTGATTTATTATTCTAGTTAAATGGTTTGATGGAAGGATATGAAAGATTAGGGGCCTGCTAGGTTTAAACCCGTGCCCCCAGGAATGGTACCCTAGCTAGAATCTAGATACGGGTGCTTGCGTGCTAATCAGAGTTGTAAGCTCGTAGCTTCGTAGGGATGTTGTTTATTTTCTTTTTTGTTAATAATTAGAAAGAAGTAAGGTGTTCTCCTACTTATTACAGAAAGAATAAATAAAAATTTACTGCACTAATAAATATGCTTAAGATATATATATATATATATATATATATATATATATATAATGGAGACCGTAAACCCTAGTTTAACAATGCTTAACAAGAGCAAATGAAAACCAGAGCAATCACTTACCCGCACTTGCACCGCAAGCAGGGATGGCCGCAGTAGCGGCATTCACCAGGGTTCGTCGGCTCCGGCATTGATTTCTCTGAGATTTTCTGGAAGGTCCCAGGTGTAGGGTTTTATTTAATCTTGTGATTAAGATGAGCGTAAGGGTGAAGGGTCTCTATTTATACACATGGAAACGTCAAAGATCTTTTGCGGTTTCATCCCGTGTGAACTTTCGTGCGTAACAAGTTATCTTTTTTCCTTTAAACGGTTGATCAACTTTATTTCGCCATTTGATTATCTCAGGCGTCGGCACGTCGTCGACCGTGGAGCTCACCAAGGTTGGAAACGGCCTTGCGATTAGCCAAATTCCCGATGATTTCGCCATTTTTCTCTAACCCTTTATTTCGCCATTTGCAGCGTCTCTCCCCTCCAGCCTCGATCGATCAGCTCGCTTCTATCTCTATCTACTCACTCCTCCGCCATCGAGTCGCTCATCGCCTAGTGCGCTCAACTTTTTTGACTCCGACAATACCCTAGTTCCGCGATCGATTCGATACTCGCTCCGTTTCGGGTTTCTCTTCCCGCGACACTTTGGTTCTCTTCCCGTTCGGGTTCCTCTTGACTAGACTATAACAGCTTTTCACAACCATAGCCGTCATGAAAAAGTTGACGCCACGCATCAGCGACTACCTGGTTTCCTTTGTCGAGCGCCTGTCGAAGTTAAGGAGAGAAGCGCTGAGCTCAGTGTACTCGTTGTACTTGGTATATCCAGTTTTGCTGACCAAGAAGCAGAAGCATAAACCTCATCCTAAGGTACTTCTTGAACACATAATTTCCAATTCAAAAGAATTTTGTTTGTGCGGATGTTATCGCATATGCACTCAATTGGGATTAAAAGAAGAAAATAATGGTACAAGATGATAGTTAGTAACCCTTTGCTTGTATATCCCTGTAGGATACTGACAATAAACCTAGAAGAATCACTGCAAATGTTAGACAAAGCTTACAGTTCATCAAATTAAGGGGAAATTTTCTTTTCAGCTACTGTAATAATATGTACCGTCTCTACTATTTTGCAAATTTGTTATTTTGTTCATCCGGGACTTGCCAATAGAATATGTTGGTGAATTGCTACTGGTACAGTACTGTTTGCCAATAGAATATGTTGGTGAATTGCTACTGGTACAGTACTGTTAATAACTTGTACAATGCCATAATACGTCTCGGAACATATTTTGTAATGTCAATGTGGATGATCAAAGTAAGCAATCGTATAACCCAGCCTACCCAGGGCATCAGGCTAAGGTCAGGATATAACAACATATGCTGCCTAGTCACTTATAAACACTCGAATTTTGTTTTGTCTATGTTTTTTTTATTGTAGGAGCATAGAATTAAAACATATGAGCCTAAAGTGACAAGTGATGTCTACGATGTTAGAATAAGAGTAACAATTGTGGTTCTGAACTTTAATCAATATCTTGTTAACTATGCTCATAATTTGTTCACATATGTTGTACGCTTTCTCTTATTCTTTGTTAAACTAGGAATGGGTTAGGTGCCATAACAACTCTAGGTAGGGGAGGCAGCGACTTGACAGCCACCATGGCAAGGCCTTGAGATTGCAAGACATACAGGTGCCTTTTCCTCTTTTTTTGGAGGCACATTGGAAGTCATTCTTCATCATACACCTGACTTTTTGTTTCGAATCAGGTGCTGAAGGATGTGGACAGTGTGTTAACATACAACCTAAATATCCACCCTGCAGCTAAGCCGGTCCCACACTTGGCTTTTGAAGAAGCAGCTGAACTTGCATATTTGATTTCATATCTGCTGTTATTCTGGGGGATAACAGGGTCCTGTTATCCCCAAGAACAATAGCAGATACGGACTAAATTTCGGCATGCAAGTACATAATTTACCATCTTGTTTGCACTACATCAGCTGATTAAATGATATGCGTTATAATTGCAAATTTGATGCACCATGTAGGTTTTGCACTCTCAACAAATGAACCAGCAAGTGGGAGTGATATACCCGTTAAGGTAAGAACCCTATAATCCTCAAGCTCCTGGCAGGCTGGCATTATTATTACTAGAGAAAGAGATCTCTAAGCATGGTAAACAACTCTAATTTACCATCTTGTTTGCACTACATTAGCTGATTAAATGATATGCATTATAATTGCAAAATTGATGCACCATGTAGGTTTTGCACTCTCAACAAATGAACCAGCAAGTGGGAGTGATATACCAATTAAGGTAAGAACCCTATAATCCTCAAGCTCCTGGCAGGCTGGCATTATTATTACTAGAGAAAGATATATCTAAGCAAGATAAACCACTCTATCCATACACTAGATAAACTTCCGGAATGCAACTTTCTTATATCTTGGAATTTGGAGTGTTTGCATTGCCCCTTAATTAATATGTTGTTCCTTTTGTACCTATCATGCTGTGCTGACTAGCATAGTTCTAATATCAAATATAACCATGTTGGATATAGTGGTATGCTTGGACAACATGAATTCTTAACTAAGGTAATAATGAGCTGTATGCTAATACGTTTACTTTATTAATGTTTTAGAAAGTCTGCTGTGTTCATATATTCTTTGATTTAAACATCTACATGCAGGTTTTCTCTATATTCAATGACTTGGGGATATCTGTTGTCTCTGTGGCAATCAGTGAAGTCAGTGTTTCTTTAACACTGGACCCCGAAAAACTCCCATGTGATGATATGATTCAGAGGAGAGTGTAAGATTATTCTCTCTCAGATTTTCTTTTCGTTGGTTGTTGTTTTTGAAGTAGCACGGTTTTAAGATTATTCTCTCTCAGATTCACTTAATGACATGAATGCCCCTGCAGGAGTTAGACCATTTGGTAGAAGGGCTGGTGAAAATTACAGTTGTTAGAGACATGGTACTCATGGTCAGAATGCTCGAGTTCAACTGTTTCTTGATGCACTAACTGTTTGGTAAGATTTCATTTGAATTTTGTTAGAAAATTATGTTTTGTTTCTTATGGATGGTAGGAGTACTCGTGATGGCATCCCTTTTGTCATTCGTGTTGTTGAGATGTTATCAGTTGGGGTTTTAAGAATTTTTTCAGTCTTTGTTTCTTTGAAAAGAAATCTGTTTACAAATTATCTTGATAACAATGACAAGTATTTACATTAGAAACTATTTGATGGTGCAACACATCAAATATTGGCTGGGAGTTCATGATCGCAGATGGGTTCAATGCCGCTGCAAGGTTAGTTTTCCATGATCTCACTAAACACGCTGTCAACTGTGTGGACAAATATTGCTATATGTCAACCCAATATTGCTTCAGTTTAGCCCTCAATTGTGCAGTTGATCCTCCACAAATGTTCAATTGAAGCAAATTTACTCCAGTTTAGCCTCATCAGCTTATACAGTTGATTATTCATTGAAACTTAACCCCTGCCCCCCCTCTCTCTCATTCACTCTCAATTTCCCATTTCCTGTGTGCCAGTTGCCAATGAGCTTGGCGCAGGAAATGCAAGGTCAGCAGCATTCTCAGCAACAATAGAATGGTTGTATCCTCCACAATGTCAGTTTTTGTTGCTGTTCTCATAATGGTTTTTAGGGATAAAATCAGCTACATTGCTGGAAAAGAGGTACTCGCCAATGCGTCTCATTGCATTTGCATGATTTCCAAATAAAAAGCTGAACTTCAAATATTCTGATCATTAATGTGTGCAAACAGAGACAAATTGGAGTTGAAATCAATAGGAGATGGATCGGTCAGTTATGCAGCCCTTGAGAAAAAGGCTGCTTTTTATGAAAAGCTCTGTAGCGAGGAATTGCCAGACAAAGAAGAGAATGAGAAATACCGTCTGGATTATTTCCGAAAGAGTATGGAGAATAATTGATCTCAGCAAGCCGATTCACAGCATAATGATAATTGATAATGCTTATGGTGTAGATCTCCCTTGGAGGGATCAAGATAGAGATGGGGATGATACAAGTAATGTTTTCCTTAGGACCATTTGAACTTGGCGCACATGGCCCACTGTGGATTGAGGCGAGCACAAGCATTTTGTGAGGTAATTATTTTTAACTGCCATTTCCTTCCATCTGAAAGGGTGCCAGTATCATCATTTTTGCTGTTTCCTGCTTTTGTTTGGGTTTTTCAGTATTCATATTCAGCGTTTCTGTTTTACCTTTTTTTCCTTCGATTATTCGTTGGATTTTGCAAGAGGTTATTTGGTATTATTTGTATCTTGAGCACCAAGTTGGGATTTTAGTTATTTGTTATGTTTATTTATATGAAATGTATCCGACATTTATCAACTAGAAGTTTAGTATTACTGCTCACATTCTTTGGGGTTTGAGATATTCTGTTTTCCCTTTTAGCATCTGATTTTAATGCTACATGAGTGGTTAAAGTGCAGATTAGGATTATCTGGCAAATCATTGGTTAGGTTAGTGTTTCATCTGAAATTTGGTAAGATTCATTGCATTGATAAATGATACAAGTACATAATATTTGGTGATTCTCAAGATCTGCCGTACATTCCTTTCTCAAAGTGGAAAAGGGGGGAGAGTAAAGAGCGGAAAATGAAGGGCAATTTTGTCTTTTAGATGAGAATCATAATTAATTATGGTTGGTTAATTTTTTGGCAAATAAGAAACTTTGTACAAGAGTTGAAGGGCAAAACAAAAATATTTAAGAATGGAAGGAGAAATTAAGGAAGAGTTGGAGGGTACTGAAAAAATTAAGCCTAAATTTTGTCCTTGTAGATTGATGTCACCTGCTATTTCAGGACACAATAAAAGTATTATGTCCTTGTTTGCTCATGTGACTTCAAAAGAAACAAAACTGGTACAGGACCCTATTCCGGATAATTTTTGGTTAGGAACTCTCAACTCAGAGGCGAGATTCGTGGTGGATAAGAACAGTTTAATGGTGATTGCGCCACAAGAGATGAGGGGCAAGCACGACAGCCCCATTGGTAGCTTTGGGATACCACCGTATGGAGGTAGCATCACTGGTACGGTGGTGTTTGTAAAGAGTAGCTTGCACGGTTGTGACGTGTTTACGAGCCATTTCTTTGTGTGGTTCTCAATTTTCTCCTGATCGATCGTGGTGCTAAGAATTCGTTGATTTTATCTTTTGATATATATGCTTATTTTCTTCTTATTCGTGTAACAGATTATTCCTGTTGGTTATTAGTAAATCACTTAAATAAGCTCATAATCAGTAGTATAACGAGTTTTGTTTCTAGTTTTTAATCTATTTAATCTTATGGAAATTAGGTTATGCAAACTCCAGGGTTTGTGCTGTGGGTCTTAAAAGCTTGAACTAGAACATGGAAGTCCAAGGAGAGCTGTATCGTGCACACAATGATCTTATACACTTCTCCCATGGTTAGTTGGCTCACTTTCTTTTCTCCAGAGAATTAGCTTTTGCTTGTTACTTGGAAAGTGGAAACCCAGCTGTTATTATACTATATGCTCGATTGCTTGCTTTCAGGTCTGAGGCGATTAAGAAGTGCACTCTCGATGAGGTATTTGCTGTACGAATCATCATGAAGTCATCAGACGAGCTTGAATACATCTGTGCGTTAATGGTTAATTTGACAACAAGAGACCTCCGTTATTAAAAATAATAATCATGCCTGCCTCTCTGCAGATAATCAACCAATGACTTATTTTGTTTTTACGTTCACACTTACAACTGAATTTTCCATTATCGTCATGATTACTAATGTTTGCCCAAAATTTTTGGGTTGGACAAAATCTTTTCATCAAAACGCAAAAAGATTGGCAGATGTAAGTAATACATATACCAACCGAACATCCCTCTTGCAGTAAGCAACATGCTATTCTTCAATACAGGTACAACCATCTTACCTTTCAAAATGAATTGGATCGAGCACATTATTGGCCAAAACTAGAGTCCATAAACAGTACCACTATGTTCGTAGTGGATATAACCTGGCTCCTTATTGCTTATGTTTTGAATCTGCTACCCTTTTAAAAAAAAAAAAAATAGGCAAGTAGAAAGGAACCACCAGATGGAATGCTGGAGAAGCAAGTAAGGTCTTGACAGCCTCCTCTTTTCTTCAGATTGTGATTGTTATATCCAACTTGACCAGAATTGTTCTTTTGTGTTTTTACTTTTAGGCCTTATCTGATTCTGGAGAGTATAAATGGAACATTCGATAATGTAAGTTTCTGGAGTTGCATCTTCATTCTCTATCCTTGTCTTATGATATCACTCGAGGCCTGTTGGGTACCAGTATATTATTTCACCTGTACCTATTATGCTAGATTGCAAATTTATATTTTGTTTGTTGTACTTTTTATGGTTGATAAGTAGGCTAACTGGCTGAGCAATCTTTGCGCTATTACTCTGTTTAATGCGGGGCTAATATGACTAAAACATTTAGTTTTTCTTTTAACTACAGTAGACATGAAATACTTTCTGATGCTTTTATGTTATGATATGAAGGATAATTGCCTGGAACCACCCTGTTACTATGAACTTTTTTGAGAAATATACTATTAGATTTAGCAATAGCAGGTTGTACTGCTTTTTGGTACTTCGTTGTTGTTGTAATGCTTTATGGTTCACTTGTAACACGTTGGATCATGCTATATATTATGATTGTAGTTATTTTCAAAGTGAAAACTAGCATTTGGTATTATTAGCTTTAGGCACGGACTTTCTTATTTATTGCTTTCTTTTTTTCCATATAGGACAAATTTGTGGTCTCTTCTTGATACATTTCAAAGTTTGAAAGCTTAAATTCTAAATCTTTTCCGTCAGGACCTTATTTGGATGTTCTTCCAACTTTGTATTATATTCATATTTGATTTCTCTGAAAAAATAGTCAACAACTTATTTTAGATGTTGACCATGATTCTTATCTAATTCTTAAGCTAAACCAGGGGCGGATCCACTCATGGGCAAGCCCGGGCAAGTACCCGGGCGCTTGATTTTCAAGAAAACGCAAAATTTAATGTATTTTTAGTTATTTTTGTAGTGAAAAATGGAGTTCTAATGATATTTTAGTGGGCTTTTGTGAGTTTGTGTCCGAGCTTGATCTCAAGCTCAGTGCTCGGACTTAGTTGTGTCCGAGCTGTATCCGCCACTGAGCTAAACCATTTCTTTTTGTTCTTTTGCTGATATGCCCTCCATTTTGTCTCTCAATTGGCAGGATGATAATTTTAATGAAGCAAGTGAAGTTCCAGATTTCTTTAGTTTCCAAGTATTTCTTCACCTTTCTATATCAGGAATGGTATAGTTACATGTAGCAGTTGGAGGTATTAGATTTATAAATATAAGGTAGGTATAGTTGGCGTGAAATAGAACAATAAATCATGTTCCAATATGGGGAGCACTATTCATTGCTACAGAGGCATGAATAGATAAAGATATATCATGTTCCAATATAGAGGAGCACTATTCACTATTGTTTTTGCCCTTTCCCCTTTCCCTCATTGCAGAGTCACTGTTTTTCTTCTTTCTTTTTCAGTCCGTCTCGCTTCTTTCCATCTGCTCTTTCCCTCTCTCTCACTGCACGAAGGAAACAAAAGGAAGAAAAATAAGAAAAAATGCGGAAAACCTAACTCTCCCTCAGCAGCCACTTCGCCCCTTTCCGTGTTCCTCTCTCTTCATCGCAACTCTTTTTTACAAAACTATAATTTGGGTTCTCTTTTCTGCGTTGAAGAATAGGGCACAAAATCATGGGTCGTGATGGCATTTTCATCAGGTATATCTTTAAAGAAATCTTAAAAAATAAAACAGCTTCTTTTACATGAAATTTGAGTGTTATGTTTTCTTTTTTCTTTTAGATCAAATGTGAGGAAACTTCTCAATAGAAGCTGGGTAGAAGCTGCTCACAAGCTGAGAGAAGAACTAGAACTTGGGTTGCTGACAGAACTAGAACTTCCGTTGCACCTCTGACCAAAACCCTTACTTGAATCCTCTTTTCTGCATCCAAGAAGAGGGCATGGAAATGACTGCCGAATTTGCATCAGATAAACCTTCAAAGCCCTTCTAGCATCAGATAGTTTTATTTCATATCGCACCAGTGGAAGTGAGGTTCGACCTTCCTTGAAACTTCCTGTTTGATAGCAATGAATATATCTATATCTATATCTACAGTTTGTATATGGCTGTAATGAATGATGAGGTTCGACCAAGGAACAGGAAATTTCAATTTGTATATGGCTGTAATTAATGGTAGTTTGAATCCTTAATATTTCAATTTGATGAATTAAGGGATGTATTTTTGCTGCGAATATTTCAATTTGATGAATTAAGGGATGTATTTTTGCTGCGACTTTACTGGGACTGGTGCCACTTGCGGAGCGGCTGTGCTTCCTCACAGTATATCTTTTTCTTCAATAAATAATTGGATTATTTATTGGATATTGATTTATCTTAAAAGGAAAGATTGATTTACAGATAAGTTCTCTAACAGAATTTGTGAGTTTGTTGTTTATTTGTTAATTCACGTGTTTTGTCATACAGAGACGAACAAATGATGGAGTGGAAAGAGAAGAGAAGGAAAATTGACGAATCGACACGACACTAATATGTACATTTCAGTTTCTGTTGCTTCAGTTTTCAAATTATAGTCTCTAGGTTAGCATAGCATCTTCATTTTCTGTCATCCGACCCGATGTACAGCGAGCGCTGCATGCAAACCTGATCGACTTCTCCTATCCTTACTCCCTTTGCAGGTCCCCTTCTTGCATTAAATGGATTTTATTTCTGAACAGTAAATTTATTACCTATTACTTAGAGCTGTCTTTTGACAACAATTATTGATATCTTCTCTATCCATCTGCCTTTAGCCTTTACATTAATGTAGTACGTCTGATGCTCTTGGTTTTATGTACAGTTACGA
Organism: Eleocharis quinqueflora; assembly: GCA_964058865.1. NCBI lineage: Eukaryota > Viridiplantae > Streptophyta > Magnoliopsida > Poales > Cyperaceae > Eleocharis > Eleocharis quinqueflora. The sequence goes on along the minus strand of CAXKVX010001876.1, from coordinate 13,193 downwards.
AGACACCTTCCATATTTTCCCTGAATTGTGATTTGGTCTGTCGTGAACATGCTTGAAATTAAGGGAGAGAAGGCTGAGAGGGTGGCAAGTGAGAAGCAGCTGCTGAAGCTGCAGTTGAGAGAGAGAGGGTTGAGAGGGAAGCTAGACAGAAGGCAGCCGCTGAGAGGAAGGAGAAAGAAAAGGTCGAGAGAGAGGCAGAGGAGAGATGAGAGGGCTGTTGCTGAAACTAGAGAGAGAGGCTCAGGCCGCAAGGGAGAGTCACCAGCTGCAAAGCCAGCTCTTTTTCCCTGTAGTGAAGGTCAACGACGTGATGCTTGAGGATGGAAAAATGGTCCTTTTCCCTTTCTTAACTATAAATCGTCATTCATTCATGCTTTGTGAAATTAGTGGTTTTTAATGATTATCTGGATTAATTGTTTGTCCATAGAGCTTTCGACAGGACGAATCAAATGGAGCGACATGCTACACGATATTGGTGTGAGCATTGGACATTTCCTTTGCAGATGACATCGACGATCCTTCCTCTGCATGCTGGAGACGGATTTCTCTTGCTGACTCAAGGTAAGATTTTTATTTTTGTCTTTGAAACTGAACTATTTATTTAGTTATTGATGTTTTTACTTAAATTGTACTGTAAAGAAGAAAGGAGAACAAATATTCTTTTATCAATTCATCTTATTGATTCTGTCAAGTTGATGATTTTTTAAAATGATGACTATTTTTAGTCATGCGCGACAGAGAACATAACATACTATATAATGACTATTTTTAGTCCCCTTTAGGCATACACATATTGGAATTTAATGTGGAATTGGAAATAATAAGTTTCATTTATTTCCTTTAATATAAATAATTTGAAATGCTCCTTTTGTGAAAGTTTATATTTGTTATTTTATGAAAAATGGGTCTACAAAATACATGATGATGATGTTTGTTGCATAGACTTAATATAAGATTGTAGATTTTTCACGCGGAGCACGATCATATACCTAGGCAAGCACACTGTATTCAGCCCTGATTTGCTCCCACTTTTTGTTCTTTTATTGTCCAACAGTTTTAGGATTGTTGTACAGGATCGTGCTCGTTTTGTAAAACATTATGAAGTTAGGATTCCGATTAACTGTTCAAATGTTCTATTCTGTAATGTTTCACTAAGTTATGTTCCAATTTTTATATAACACTGATTCAGTTCCATTTTAGAAAAAATAGGTGACAAACAGTCTGGAGCAATGGTGGTGCAGACTGAGGAGACAGACAAGCGAACAACTGCCAGCATATACTCTGGCCAGCCGACCCATTCTGAGTTCATGAGCTTCTATGAACGTACCTTTCCAATGCAAGGTACAGATATCCATTGATTTCCTTTTTTTATGTTATGATTCCAGCTTTGCATTTTTTGTTTGAGGTTATCCACTAATATGTTGTGCAATATTCTTACTGATTTTATTGGTTATAGATAAGCTCGCAGATTAACCGAGCAGTGTAAAAAAATAGTCAGTTTCTTTATGTAGGTGAGCAGGAATATTGATGCTTAACATAATATTCGTAAATTTTTTTTTTCATTTATTCAAGTCTATCATTGGGTACTAACATACCATCCAGTCAAGTGATGTTCACTGCCTTCCGCTGCTTAACTTTGGCATTTTTTTACAGTAACCAAGGAGATGCCAGTTTTCACTTCAACCCTACGTAGCAGTGGTTCATTCAACTAAATATCGGATATTAGGTCTGGAAAACGCCATCTAGACTGCAAATGAGGGTACCAGTGGGTTCAACTACTGAATCTCATCAGCTACGTAAGTGATTCATGTTGTAACTAATATTTTTTTTTGTATTTATCGATTTGCAAAATAAATTGCGTTTACCACTATTTTTTGTTTGGAATCTTTATAGGAAAATTATAAACAAATCAAATGAAAGTGAAGAAGTGTGAATGATGAGTTTAAGCATGAAGAACAATCTTCTAGCATAATTTTAGGTTTAATTGTAAAATTACAATATTTAAATTTGAGATTTAAAGGAGCAAAGAAATAAAAATCAGCCCCTGGTGTTATGACGGTATCTTTGACGTTGACGCTAATCTGTCCAAACCCTTGAATCAGGTACACAATAAAAATTCGTGAAGTCAGTTATGTAACACCATCCTAGCATTATAACATCAGACCATAGAAAATCAGAAAATGGCTAAGTGCCAAATTGCTAGTGACATACTTAACGATAAGATAGCGTTATAACGGTAGATCAACAAATCAGAAAATTAGCCAAGTATCAAATTGCCAGTAACATCCATTAGGTAATAATAAGATAGCGTTATAACGGTACTGAATTATCAGAGCCATCCGTTAGGTAACGCTAAGTTAGCGTTATAACGCTATCCCATTCTTTATGAAAATTTGAAAATAAAATAGAAAATAATTTTTTTTAGAATAACTTAGTGTTATCAATTTACAGGTTGTACGCAAATGACGTTATAACTTAGGAGGCAAAATTCGACCCTACTCGAGAAACCTGCCCGACTCGGCCTGACCTGAATCCGACCAGACTCGATATTTTGATAAAGTCAAACTATCCGAACTCGACCCGATCCAACCCGAGATGAGTCGTAATCCGAGACGAAGAGACACATGAGCGACCTGAGCCAGACCTGACCTGACTTGAAACGACCTGTGACCCGAGATGGCGCGACACATGAGGACCTTAACTCGACCCAACCCGAGACGACGCGTAACTCGAGATTGAGCGACACATGATGTTCCGAACTCGACCCGACCCGACCCGACTTGATCTGATACAATCTGTAAATTGATCTAATTCTATCTTAATAGGTGCCATTCTTCCCAAAATTTCGAGGTAGAAGATGACTATTCATAGCTATTACCTTAGTTCGACTCAATCCTTGATCTGTCTTTGTTGATCCTGATTCGACATTAGAAGTATACAAGGTCTTCAAGTTCTTCCTCGTGTAATAATTTGTCTCATTGTTGAACAAATGGTTATCTACTTCTCCTCTGTATCTTATGAGAATTTCTCCTCTCGGTATCTATAGATATCGATATATCTATAGATAAAAATCTTTTTGCCCACACCACATCATAATCTAATTTTACTAACAAATTAACATTAGAGAAAGTCAAGATTTAATAACACAACTCAATAACGTGACTCGATCTTGTCTGATTGAACTTAAAACTCAAAATAATACTTGAAAGTTGTCGGTGCAACCCGACCTGGTTTGTCCAACCCGATCCAAGACTCGAAAATTGTCGATGCAGCACGACCTGAAACCCGACCCGGTCTCGCCGACCCGAAAGTTGTCGATGCAGCACGACTTGAAACTCGACCCGGCCTCGCCGACCCGATCCGTCACTCGAAAAAGACCGACGTGACCCGACCTGAAACTCGAAACTCGACCTGACCTCGCTCAATCCGACCTGATCCATAACCCGAAAGTTGTCAACACATGACGACTCGAAATCCGACCCGACTATTGTAGACAATAAAACTAACCCGATCTGAATCGACCCGAACCCGCCCGACCGACTCGACTTGACACCTCTAGTTATAACGTTAGAATTAATTTTGTCCTAATTGTGACCGACCTGAAATCTATAAATATATTGTATTGGTTATCTTCTTCACGAATTTGCAACCTCCTTTTCTCTATTAACATTAGCCAAAACCTCCATTAGAGCCTACACTATATCGTTGCTTAATTCACTAGAAGATTTTAAAAACTTAATTGTCAATTTCAAATTTCTTTATTTCGAATTCAAGATCATGAATTTTGTTATTTAAACTCCTAATTATACAATCTTTCTGTAAAATCCACTACTTTTGACAATTATTTATTAAAATAATTGTCTTATTAATCATGAACTTACCATTAAATAAAATATTAATAATAATTTAACCTAGGTAAATACTTAAAGTTTAAAACTTCTCTTTTGTTAACTTACAACTTACATAGGAATTAAAAATTTCTAGATTAAAGTTCTATGAGGAGCTAAAACTAACAGGAGATACGAGAACAATTTTGAGCATAATAAAATATATATTATCAATATACAAATTATCGAACTAAATTAGATAGTTAACTAAGTAATTAAATCTAATAACAAGCCTAAAATAATTGAAACGTGTACATATTTAATATTTTGGATTAAGGATAAGAAATTAATGATAATACTAAATAAAATAAAATTTATATGCATAATTTAATGACTTCATATATATGTGCATATATACATTGATCAAGTAATTACTAATAAGCTTAAACGAAAGTGTCTAATATTTACTAATTCAGTTTATAAATTTTCATATTTTAAAATCATTAAATACACATATTTCTCCTACATATAATATGCAATCACAATTTAATCCTTTAGTTAAGTATTCTACAATTCTTATGAATACACTGATATAAAAATAAATTGCCATAAATTCATACAATTACATGAAAAGTGATAAATTAAATTCAATTCAATTAATGTAATTTCTCAGATTTAATTTAACAATATTAACTCTTAAACTACAAAATAAAATCAATAAGCCAGATTTGCAGTCAAACCTGCATGAAACGAGTCACTCGACCCGTACCACGCCTAAATGCAACTACAACCCGAGGGACCACACAATCACATCCTTAAACCACACAAAACTTAAAGAAACAAATTAACTAGAATCTTCGATTTCATGCTGCCACGATCCTGACCCATTCGGGTCGTGTTTAATTCATGCAACAGCTGGCCACATCCGACTTACCTAAACTGAACTGCGGTACCAAATTACCAATAAATAATAATCAGGCCCGTAGAACTTGACTGTCATAATTGCATACCGGTAACTGTACCATGATATGAGACCAACCTGCATTGCATGTAAGATCCGATATACGGATCGTATAGGCTATTAGAATACTTATAGGTAGAATGCGTATTCAATACTATATGTACTTCGTCGGGAGTGATGAGTGTCGGGCCGGTGAGACTTAGATTGAGTGTAGTCTGAAGGCATCGTGACGGTCGGATTACGTACGCAAGCTCAATGCCCGTGGGATCCACTCGTTGGGATGTCTTTAAGGACATTCGATCACTTCTCACAAACGATGTCCATCACTTGATGGCTCGTAGTGCTAGACAGAGAGTTTTCTTTTCAATATCCTTACTAGTAATTAGTACTATAATATCTCCTCAATTGAGTGATTAAGGTTCGGTTTCTCAGTTTAGAGTATGCGTGTCATATGTGACGTATTGGAGCTATTCTGTTCTTTATTATATTATTCATTAGCCGATATTTCGGGATCTCCTAATATTCGAAGGGCTTCCTCCTTTGGCCCCTGGTTGGTACAGAGGAAGTCTGGACTCCCCTTTGGCCCTTAGTTGGTACGGGGTGTTCCCATTTTATTATATTCTTTTCAAACGGGTAGTCGGTTCCTTATTTCCATATGACGGCTGAGACCGAGTATTTATTTTCCTGATTTTCTATTTTGGTAAGGGTACGCATCTCGGTTCGCTCTTTGACCGAGTGTGTGCTTTTTGTAGCCGCTCTATTTTTACCAGGGCGTTTCGTTCTGGAAACTCAGAATTCGTTTTAGGTTACGAGGGCTGCTGTATAGTGCCCCACGCCTAAAACAAAACCTTAGGTTACGAGGGTTGCTGTATGATGCCCCACGCCTAAGGGGCGAATCCTGATGTCTTACAATCCGGGTTTCTAAATTTGACAATTTGTTCATTTGATTGGGAGCTTGATATCTTTTCATATTATTTATAGTATATTACTAGTCCTCATAAATACTTTGGGTTTATTTTCGTATCGTCTCTTTTGTTACATGTTAAATAATAAAATGGAATTATGGTTCATTTGTACACATTAGGTGTAGTAATTTAAATTATAAGCCAGGTTCTTTAAATGTGATTTGGTCCATCCCGGATCGGATATAAACCCAAAGGCTGGACCTTAATCCACACTGAGATTTTATATCTCACGTTCCACGGTTGGTTGTGGGGTCCAGGTAAGGAGCAGGAGCTACTTTGAAGTTCTGGATGAGAGCGCTAGGATGGATTCTCGGTGTCTTTCGTTTTGTATACCTTCCTGCTGATTTGTCTTCTTGTGTTTTGTTTGGTTAGGAGTAGTTTGTAGTAGGATAGTGAGGACCAGTCTCACGCCCTTTGGTGAGACCGACCTCTTTCTGTATGTATTTTATCCTTCTTCAGCTTCCGCTGTAAATTTTGTAAAAGACACCGTTACATATATATATATATTTGATTGTTGGATGTTCATGTATTGTGTTCACTGTGTGTGCTGTTCCTCTATTTATATAAAATTTGTTAAGATTATCTTGTTTCTTCTATATTAATTAAGCCTTTCGTGTACTTATGAGCAAGTACACGTGACGGGATTAACACTCCTAAGCTAGTTAATATTTCTGGGGTGTGACACTTTCTTTATAAGGGTTTGGTTTGTCTCAACGAGGAGTTTATTTAGTTAGTAATTTCAAGTTTCAACGATTCCTCATTTGAGACATCATTATCACAATCATTCATTCGAATTTCGAATCATTATCGGATGCAATTTCTAAATAAAAATTAACCTCAATGGGCTTAAGATCTAGATATACTTTTTCCTCATTATTAGAGATTGAAGCGCTAGCATTTTCTTAATTTTGGCTCGCGTGAGATATGTTAGTTTCTTCATCGTTCATCATCTCAACTAGCTTCTCCTCCTCCTTACCAGGCTCTTCTCTTAGTCCGACCTTAGGAGCTCAATAACTGCCAGATCGGTTACTTTGTTCTTTGAGATGATGGCGTCTGGGTTGACATTGCCTCCTCGCACCATGGACACAAGGGCATAATGGTTATCGTCTTGATTGCGCCTTCTTGGTACTAAATTGTGACACTTGTCAATGAAGTGTTCTTCCCTCTCACATATGACACTTATCAATGAAGTGTTCTTTTTGTCGTCTAGCATTTGATTTTCCCTCATTGAGAAGAAGGTTTTGAAGCATCCTATTAAAAAAAGGGATTTATTTGTGTTCATCGAAGACATTATGATGCATCGGTACATAGTGAAGTTTTAAGCCGCGTCGAAAACACAAGAAAAGGTAAGGGTCAACCGAAATTGACATGAGATTAAGCGGTAAAAAGAGACTTAAATGTCTGAAATGTCTCCAAAGAATTGACGTCAGATAAGAGTGCATGGAAGTAAGTGATCCACGTACCAGAATCATGACAGACTAAAATTTAGCAATGATATAGTTATTGTTCAGGATTAACGATGTAGAGCGCTAGTATCATTTGTAGAATAGTTTATTATTATCATTATTATTATTATTAGTATATCATCATTATATTTTTATTTTTACTATTTATTATATTATTTTTATTATTTATATTGATTTTTCATTTCAGATTGAATTTTATTTCTAGCCTATTTTAATTTATTTGGAAATAAAGATTTTGTTGTTGTATTGTAATTTCAATCACCGTAGTAGAGCGGCAAGGATAATTTCTATTATTATTGTATCTACTTTAAAATGTTACAACAATCATAGAAATACAAATCAGCAGAGGATCATACTTAGAGGTGGCAGAACCCGATTCGACCTGGAAAACCTGCCTGATCCGACCCGAACCAAACCCGACTTGACCCGATTTTTATTGAAGTCAAACTAACTCGAACCCGATCGATCCGACTCGAGACGATCCATTACCCGATTCGAGGCGACACCTGATGACCCGAATCCGACCCGGATGACCCGAAACCCGACCCGAGAAGATCCATAACCCGATTCGAGGCGATCTTGATAACCCGAAACACGACCCGTCTCGACCCAAGAAGATCTATAACCCGATTCGAGGCGACACCTGATGACTCGAAACCCGACTCGGCCCGACCCGAGACAATCCATAACCCGATTTGAGGCGACACCTGATGACCCGAAACTCGACCCGACTCGACCAGAGAAGATCCATAATCCGATTCAAGGCGACACCGGATGATGCAAAATCGCCCAACCCGCAAGAAGGTATTTGTGCTCTTAAAATGCAACGTAAGACTCAAGAAGGTATTTGCATGATCGTTTCGTGCATTCGACAACGCTGCGCTTAGGAATTTTTTTTCTTAAACTTTTAATGTGTCCGTGAAATGAGTAGACAACCCAAACACATTCTTCTAACAAATCTGACTCGATGCATCCTCTGACCCGATGGGTCAGGGGAAACTGCAACACGGTTTATGTTTGTTTTGGAAGGATTTTACACGAAATCCAGTCTATGAAGCTGGAAAAGTATAGCCTACTTGTGTTGCAGGTTACTTTTGAACTTGAAACAGGTCAGACGACCTATTACATGTTGCTGTATTATAATTTATCTATAAGCTATTAACAATTTATTTTCAATTTATTTAAATCTTTGGCTGAAATTAATATAAGTATCTCACATAGGCATTATATAATTTAGATAAAGTTACGTACAAGATATGTTTTAATTGACTTGTAAAAGTTGATTTTATACACAAGTTCATTGTAGGTACATCTTTTATTTATTGTGTTATATATATTTCTAAGTTTATTTTAGCATTTTATTAGATGTTGTAATTATTTTATTATTGTGCACAATAATTTAGTTGAAATTAAATAGTATGACTTAAAACTCGTAAAATTTTGTTATTAATAAAGATATATTAATCTTCAGTAAAAAATGAACAAAATTATATGCATGTGAAGTGATATATGATAAATTCAAATTATACAAATTTAATATTTATTTTAGATTAAATAATATAGTCGATTTTTAAAAATAATAATGGTAAATTAATAAAGATTTTTAATTGTTCAATGATACAATAATAGTCTAACTGAAAACTAATTTGAGCATTCAATTATGTATTTTTCAGTACCTAAAAATAAAAATACTTTGCAAGCTATTATTTCTCTTAAATTGGTCATTAAATTATTACAACAACAACAAGAACAACACATTTAGTCTTATTTTCCAAACAAGTCGGGATAAGCTAGAAACGAAATTCAATCGAAGATTAGTATATTACTGATAATGAAATGATTATGATACATAATTATTTTTTCACTAATATAAATGAGATCAAGATTCATTTACTTCAAGAATCAGAATAACTAATTCAATGACGCTGACGTTGCCTGAGCCCGAGACTTGATCCGATCTGGTCCGACTTGATCCAACACTGAAAAACAATGATGATGTCCGATCCAAGATCCGACACGATTCAACACCCTAAGCAATGATGCCCGACCCGACAACCGATCTGAAACCCGAAAAACATCAACGTTGCCCGACCCGATTTCGCCCGATCAGACTCGACAACCGAAAAACATCGACGTTGCCTGACCCGAAACTTGACTCGACCTGACACTCGAAAAACATTGATGTTGATCGACTCGAGACCCGACTCGACACCCGAAAACATCGATGTTGCTCGACCCGAGGCCCGACCTGACACCAGAAAAATATCGACGTTGCCCGACTCGAGACCCGACCAGAACCAACACTCGAAAAACATCGACGTTGTCCGACCCGAACCAACACTCGAAAATCATCGACATTGCCCGACCCGAGACCCGATCCGAACCAGCTCCTGGAAAACGTCGATGTTGCCCGACCCGACCTCACCCGACCCGACCCACAATCCGAATTTTGAGAAAATCAAACTAACCCGACCCGGCTCGAAACCCGCCCGACCGGCCCGACTTGCCACCTCTAATCATACTGGAGAAGAGGAGGATGAGGATCTTCTGCATCAGTGGTGTTCGTGATGTTCTGTTTTTTAACTCTATCTGTAGCATGCTATGCACATTTTGTTATAATTCAATATAGGGGCTGATGTATGTTCTGTGTCTCAGTTTAGGTTATCCAATTTAGAACTGGTTTGGTTATTAAGGTTCAATTGACATGAAAGTTATAGTAGGATGTAGTACTTGTTTGTCGAATCTTTTTTGGTATAGTGTTAAGACACAAGATTTTCACATGAGAGCTCTAAGAATTATTTTCAGAATTTTTTATGGGCATTTTCAAGTTTGAGTTTTTTGTATGTTGAAAGCCTACAGACAATAATACAATAATATATAAGAAAGAAGAAGGTAGCTAACTATATTTTTAAAATATTAAAAATACTGTTATATTTTTTCATGACAACCGAATACTAAATTGGATAACCTAAAGTGGCAAGTGGGCCGTCACTTGAAAATATTTTTTTCCGATAGCATGACAATGATTTTTAAAATAAATTAGAAAAATGCTATAAAAGTTGAAAGAAACTTCTTATAGATGCATTCATGAATTTATATTGATTGTGTTTTGAAACTGATGTGATCAACTATCACTTCGCAATTTATCAAATTCCATTAAAATAGTTTGAAATTTCGACATCCATTTTTAAGTATCTTGGAACACAATCCAAACTAATCAAAATTTCAAAATGCCTATGATTGTTTGCAGTGGCGGATCTAAGTCAGGTTGGGGACAGTCGCCCTCTAGAAATTGCAAAATAATCTTGTTTATTTTTACGACTTGTTAATTTTTTTTGTAAAATAATTATGTATATTTAAAAATGTGTATCATTTTGATTCTTTTTGGAAAAAAAATATTGATCTTGCCTCTCTTTGACAAAAATTTTGGATCCGCTCCTGATTGTTTGCAATTAAATGTATTTCAAAGTACATCCAATTGTCAAATTTTATGATTGATCAAGTAATCCGCTCTTAAGTATTTACACATACTTATATATTTGTCAGAAAAGAATTTAAAATTGCACATGCAGAATCAGCTGCAAGATCACTCTCATTGCTTTTAAAAAATACATGACCTTCCACTTGCTGGTTGACGCCTCTGTTCTCCTCAAAGAACCACGCTACAGAGCGCAATGGAAAACAATATGTCAGTGCAGCGTTTCAATTGTTTATCAATTTGTACTTGACTCGTTCTCTCGAGTCAAATGGCAGGTAAACCGCAGACATGTGGCTGTACGTAATGGCTTGACCTGATGAATAAATATTGAAGTCATTTAGGTAAGAACTTCTATTTAGTTTTCTCCTCCAATCATTTGGCAAGTTGAGCATGTATATCATATTTGGTGTGTTGTTCACAGCATAAATGGATCTTTTGCTGCATCTCAATTTCCCATCTCTTTTGAACTCAACTTCTCTCTTGTACTCCCTGCCCCCCCCCTCTTATCTCTTCCACCTTTTCTTTTTAGTAATTATCGAAATGGCGATGATCCTGAGTGCCTTCGTAGACAGCTTCATGGAAGTTCTCCGCCAACTAACGCAGGATGAAGTGGACCAGCTGTTGGGTGTTTCAAGTGAGATTGACAACCTAACCAGCATGACCCATCTTATCCGAGGTGTTCTTGTCGATGCCGAGAGGAGACAACTGTTGAATGAAGGAATCAGCCATTGGGTCATAGATCTCAAGGATGTCATGTACGATGCAGATGACGTTGTTGACCTCTGTCAGATCACGGCCAAGAAGCGTCGTGTTGATTCTAGCAGTTCATCCTATGCAGTTGCTAATTGGTGGAGCAATTTTCTGTCAAATATCCGTAATCCCTTTTTTGCCCGTGAAATTGCTAGCAAAATAAGAAAAATAAATTCTAGAATGGATACAATTGTGAGGAACATACCTCTGTTGAGACTTACTGAAGATGGTGATTACCCCAGTCATGCTCGACGAGTGGCCTCTAATATAAACTTCAAAACCAGCCATGTATTTGTTCCGGCTGATCTTGTGGGAGAAAAAATTGAAGATGATGCAGAAAAGTTAATTGAGTTACTAACTAAAGAGGCAGCTGATCAAGAGCATAGAGATATCCCAATTGTTGCCATCGAGGGAATTGGAGGGATTGGAAAGACCACCCTTGCGAAAAAGGTGTATGATGATTCAAGAATTAAGGAGGAGTTTAGGTTGCTGATCTGGATTTGTGTTTCCAAAGAGTTGAGGCCGGTGGATATAGTGAAGAATGTAATAAGAGAGGTTGGAGGTGGTTATGGGCGTGGCAGAGGAGATATCTGAGTTGGTACCCATACTCGCGCAATGTGTTGCAGGTAAGAAGTTCTTTCTGGTTCTAGATGATGTTTGGGCAGAGAGTGAGAAGGTCTGGGGGGGACTTCTTCGCGACCCGATGATTAGTGGAGCCCACAGGAGCAGAGTGCTTGTTACAACACGAGACGGCGCGGTTGCTCTTCGGATGAAAGCAATTTACCATCACCATGTCAGCAGATTATCAGATGAGGATGGCTTGTCCTTGCTCATTAGACAGGTTAGCCTCCAAGCTACAACTAGTTAAATTCCGGATAATGATCTTTATCTATATGCTAAAAATTATTTAGATATAATAACATAAGGTTGGTTATTGCTTAAAATAAGTGATTGTATATTTTGTAATCATGCAATAGTTTTAGATAAACTTGTAGAATTCATGTAGGACTTAGTACCAGTTGTTTAGTGCTTCTAAGGCAGCAAAAAACTTCCTCTGTTTCAATCAAAGTACAGGTGAAATCTATATCTTTCTTTTATCCACGCACACACACAAAAAAAGGAATTATAAGTGATTATATATCTATTAACCAAAGTATTTATGCATTTTCTTCATATTCTCAGTTATTTTCAGAGAGTTCAAAATATATATTTTGTCGAGTTATAAGTAAAATTTCAACTTTCGAACTTCTTACTCGCGGAAGGCTATTGTACTTTGTAAAGTATGCACTTTGTGATTTTTAACCAAAGTGCGAACGATTCAAATTATATTTTTAATCAGAACCTTCAATTTAATTTGCTAGATAAATCCTTCATGTCAATTGTAGGTTATAAATTTTCATTGATTTTTAAGCTTTCTAGCTATTTTCTAATAATAAATAAAAACATTTTTTAACAAATATTTTAAAAAATATTTAGAAAACTAAAAATAACGAAATTGTATATTCTAAATATGAAGAATTTAGTTGAACAATTTAAATTGGAGTTTCAAACTCTTAATAATATAATTTGATTTTTTGCATTTTGGCCTGAAGTGTAAATTTTTGTATAATGGTCTATCTATCTAAAGGGGAAGAAACTTCATTGATCTAACAAATTTTGAATCATATAATACTAAGGATTTTTTATCTCTTTAAAAAATAAAAAAAATGTAAAAAATGTGGCTCCAAGTAGATTTGAAATATGAAT